>JAODKF010000046.1:37267255-37285872 GCA_026779585.1 Mormyrus proboscirostris
TCTCTGTCCCGACAATCTCCGTGGTAGCAGGAACCCTTATATACGGTAATTAAACATTAAAACACCTGCGGCTTATAATCGGGTGCAGCGTATATATTTTTCCCCAAATTTAGCTGGTGCGGCTTATATTCAGGTGCGCCTTATAGTCCGGAAATTACGGTACTAAAAAGTAACAGGTTTTATCACATTATGGAGACATTTGCTCCCCACAATGTGGTAAATACAAACCAACACACAAACCAAACGCACAAATTAATTTAGACCGCAGTGTCTAAATTATCTTCATGAATATGCATTTGATTCTATAAAAATTTTCTACGCAAGAACAGAAATTAAAATTGTTCCCATGGTGGTCCCAAAGAACACTGACCTCTATGACCTCACTGATGAGAGACAGGTTCTTCTCCCACTGCTGTACAGTGTCCAGAAAGGGCCCAACAAACCGGCTGCTGGCCATACTCTGTAGGTTCATGGTATTGTCATCCAGGTTCTGCAGGATCTCCTCGACAGCCCCCAGTATGGAGCCACGCTCCTGTGTGCCTTTGAAGTAGTGCTGCACGCTGAACTTCATATTCTCCCAGGTGTCCACCACCTCCTTCACTCCCTGTAATTAAAAAAACACAGAAATATCTATGACATCTATATTCATATTAAACATCAGTGTATGTAAGCATCTTTTAGAGTATAAAACACTAAATGCACAAATGTCTACTGGGGGTGGTGTCTGATTCAGTGGGTGAGGCCTCTTAATTATGATCAGAAAGTTGTTCAGTTTAGACCCCGTCCTTTGCAGAATAATAAATGGCTGATCCTGCACTTGGAGCCCAATTTTGGCTTTATACTTGGTCCTCATACTAGTGCCAAATGGCAAACAAAGCATCTTTGCATTTCATCAATTCACCACCTTCTCAATACTGAGCTCCTTGACAGCAGAGGTGACAATATCGCTGATGACGCCAGCATATTTGTGCAGCTCCATGGCGAACATGTTCTCCAGGGTGAAGGTGTCATGGTTCATCTCGAAGCTTGTACCTGTTCGCTCCATCAGTTCTCTCCAGTGCCTGAGTGGGAAAAGTAGGCCCCACGCAGGCTGAATATAGGGTAAAAGGATAAAACATGCAAAATACCCCAGAGGATTATATATTACACTTGCAGGGGAAAGACCATTGAAGGTCAGAATAAAACACATAATTTGTGGGTTAGAAGGATCATCTGGAGCCTGACCTGTCCCTTAACGCCTCATTCTTCAGGTCCAGAAGCAGGGGCAGACACTCCCTGAACTCCCTCAAGCGACCCTCCAGAAAGAAGGCCGGCGGAAGGACTCGCACATCCTTGGGAAGCATGCGGAGACTTTTATAGAAACCTTCTATGCCTTCCTGTAGCAGACCGATGTTCAGGTTCACCCACAACATCTGAGACCACTTCATCTGGGCTGCCTGGGAGACACACAAAATGAAGAACTCAGAAGCCACGTAATTCTCAGGGTGCAGAGAAGGTGCTGGACCATCATGATGAAGAGCATACATACAGATGTGAAATTACACTAAGGATAACTACAAGGAGAAAGTTCCAGTGGGAGAAAAGAGCCTCACTGGCTCCATGGGGCAGGCATGCTGTATGGCGTGTTGTACCTCACTCCATACAGTAGGTGGCAACAGTATGTATTGGTGTCCCATTGTAATAATGGAGATGAAGAGGCGAGTGGTGGGAATTGTAGTCAGGGGTGTCATGTAAGCCAAAATTCTGAGGGGGCACAATTAGAGTGCTCCCCCAATAAACAAATAGACAAACAAACAAATAAATACATAAATAATGACACAATTTCCTGTAATTTGACAGGACTTGGGCTAAATACTGAAAATTTTCTTGAATTCAGTGTTTTAACTATAACTTGTGACAGTGGTCGTAAAAACAAAAATCAGCTGACTGTCATGATATTCACAGAGTTCCCCTTTACTAATATTAAACAGGACGCTATGCTGTTACAAGTCATGACTAGATAGTGAGTAATCATTTATTTATTCATTTTCACACAAAAGGGATTGATCCTGATGCCCTAACTACTAACAACATCAGACTGTTAATTACTTGGTGTACTGACGTACAGTAGAGTTTTGAATGTGCGCATACCTGCTGTCGTGAACTTTTAAAGAAACCCATAACACAGGAAAAGACGATATAAAAACAGTAATGAAATAGAAATATATTAAAATTCAAATATCAAAAATCTGAATTTGTCATGGTGCCACTGCCCGCGCTAGTAATTACAGACAGAGGCGCAGAAGAAATTGGGAAATTTCAGAAGCCTCAGGCATGTCTAGCAATTTTCATTAGATTACTTATAATGCAGTTACTATACATTATATATACCTATATTACATATCATGCAGTCATAATGCAGTTCATTAGATTAGATTAGAGGTAATAAGGAGGAAGCACTGTGACAGAAATGAGCCAAGATGACTTTTACTTTGAAATCTCATTGGAACCACCATGACAGAGAATCCGTGGCCTTTCAGTAGGACTCCTGACTTACAATGATTACATCTGCCACTCGGCCTGCAGTTGATACTGCTGTCCACTTACCTTCTGGGCCTTGTAGATGTGGTAGATCTGCTGCAGGCCCCTTATCTCCTTCTGCACGTCGAGCAGCTCTGGGTACATGGTGAAGGGCAGGTCGAAGAGCTTTTCTGCGTTACTCAGCTCCTGGCGGCTGGTCTCTATGCTCGCAAGCTCCGCCTCGTACAATTTCAGCAACGCCACTCCTGCCGGCGGAGAAGAGGACCCAGGTCAGCTCTGCAGTGCTTGGAGTCTGCAAGGTGCTGCGGTGGAGACTCACCTTTCTCCATGTCGTCCCCTGCTGCACCCGGGCCCCGGATGCTGAAGTTCTGTGCAAACACCGAGAGCTCCTGCTTGAATGTCTGAATCTGCTCCTTCGTGATCTGGGGACGCATTAAACACGAAGGCTGGGAGTGAGTTTCTTGGGAATCATGAGATGTTCAGTACCATGGCTGCATTTCTAATTGTACATACTTACCATGTTACAAACAATGTCTGTCTCATATTAAAATGGGGATGGTGGGTGGGGTCACTTACTTCGGTGAACTTCTTTTTGACTTGACCCAAGCTGCGCTCCACTTGTCGTGACTCAGCTAGTAAGTCGTTCCACAGCTGCCTGATGTTCCCCACAAGTACCATCTCCTCCTCTGTCACCTTGGTGACAAGGAAACAACAAAAGCATTAAATATTCAGTTCTGTAAATTTGCTTTCAATAAAAAGAATTACTAGGATTGTGCACATTCAAAATACTGAATGTTTTTGGTGGACTAAAAATAAAATAAATAAATAATAATCTAACCACCAGTCATGTATAAACACTTTTCTAATGCAGGGTCAGTGTGAGGAAGAAGAAGAAGAATCCTCTCCATTATTTAACAGGAACACTCTCCCACCAGCTATAGTGGGACTTGGGATGAATGCATTAAGGACTCTCACCGCCACTTTGTACATGCCCAGGGTCCTGTATCTCTCCTGAATGTCGATAAATTGCATCTCCATTGACAGCGACATGTCTCTTATGTCAGTGATTGTGCCCAGCACAAATTTCAGGTCCTTTAATGTGTCTGGCCTCCTCTTTAGACACTCTGACAGCCTCTGAAGGGCAAACATGCATAAACACACAAGCAAAAGTGCACACAGACATAAAAAACTACACCCAGATTCATTCATGTTCTCTACATTACATATATCAACAGAGAGTATCCAGTTTACGCATCTTGGAAAACATTTCAGCTGATTCAATATTCATTTCTCAGGGTGATGGGGAAATTAGAGAGACACTCTCTTTTCCATAAAAAGCACCTCACTTTACCAGGCTGGCCCTAATTAAAGGTACAGTACCTGCAGCCTGTCACGCAGGCTGAAGAGGTCCTCCTGGGCAGACTGGTTGAGCAGACGTCCTAGGGAGCTGAGCCAGGCTTGGATGTTCTCCTGTACACTGTGGGCCAGGGGCTCTAAGTTGAGTCGGATTATGTGCTCATCCCTCAAAAGGGGCTGTGCTGCCACCTCCTGGCTGACTCGAGCATAGAACTGAAGCTTCTCGTCATAGGCAACACAGGTAGGTTTCTTGGCTGCAAATTTCTCCATGACGATGGCCTTATCCAGCTTCCACAGGGGCCGGTACCGCTTCCAGTGGCCAAGGTAGCGACCCACGGCACTCAGTAGGCGCTGTGCATTCTGGGAGATGGCCAGGGCCTGTTCATTAACCTCTGGGTGCTGGCACACGTCGGTGTAGAAACTAAACACCACAGGTTCATCCTCAGCATCAACACGTTGAGGCGGGCACTCTATGCAGGTCCCATGCATCCAGCGAACAAACCGCTGGCAAGGTAAAATGACAAAGTACATTCATATATTTTAAAGAACTATATGCAACATTATCTCATGTAAAGACTGGCATCCCATCCAGGTTGTATCCCTGCCCCATGCCCTGTACTGCATGGGATAAGTTCCAGGCATATCCCAACCTGATCTGAGAATATTTTCTGTGTTGGTTAATTCACTGCTGTTTTGTCTTGGATAATTTATTATCTTTCTTATATTGTGGTCTGCATTGCTCTGTTAAGTGATATTCTCCAAGCTTCCCCCTGGAAAACCTCAAGTAGTAAATACACAATTTTTTTATTCACTGTTTGGTATTCATGAGCCTTTGAATTAATTGTATGTTACTATGTAAATTGTATAACATGACTCACCCTGGTGCTCTCCACGCAGTCTCGGACACACTGCATTATAAGCTTGTACACCTCGCTGCTTTTTGGATGCAGTACAATTTCTGGGGCAGAGAGGATCGTCTCGATCTTAAACAGAGCGACGTCACCCATCAGGGCTGCACTAAAACCCTGAAAGTTCCTATTGACGGAGTGAAGACATTAGTGAGCAAAGCTCAGCAGAGAACCCTGTCTGAAACCAGGTTACTGATGTTGGGACATCCCACCTTAGCAACATTCTGATGAGGGCATCACAGACCTTGCGTTCCCAGTGGCCATAATACGGGGCCATTTGTTTTGCTTTACCGCTGTTGGTCTGCATAATTAGGCTCTCCATTTTGGTCAGCAGGGGGCCAATGGCACTGTACTTCCTGCTCAGGAGGTTCACATCCTTGGCTCTCTCCTGCTCAATCAGCTCAAAAAACTCCTTCACTCCTGAAGAGACAAGAGAGCTAGATAGAAAAGAGCAGATGCTGCCACCTCTTAGCCTTGGATAGCTGAATCTAGGAGAGTGCTACACATCCCAGGCCGGGACCTGAGGGGAGCAGTCTAAGCAGGGATACCCAGACCTCCCTCTCCCCAGCCACCTCCTCTGGGGGAACTGAAAAAGCACAGTGTCACACCTGGTAGCCCCTGTGCTCTGTCAGAGGATGGGAAGTTGAACAGGTTTGCAGATTCGATGGATTGCAATTTGACTTCAATATCCCTCTCGTTCTTCTTAATTTGGTTAACTAGTGACTCAAACTTAGAGATGGCCAGGGCACCTCGACTGATGAACTCAGAGATGCCTACAGGTAACAAACACACACACATAACAGAAAACACAGAAAACCACCATAATAATGAGACATCCCTAGCAAAGTAGTCTAAATGTATTAATTGTGAACCAGATTTTGGCATCAAAAATAAGTAAAAGTCAGCATTACTTTTTGCTTCTTATGGTACTTTGTAATAATAAATATGCAGAACTTCACTAGGTGTGGACCGTGGGTTACCGAGGGCATTCCAGTTGAGCTGCCTGTGCCCAGCGCGCATCACCCTCCTCAGCTTGTGGATTTGCTCGGCCAAAAGGAGAAACTCTGCGTCGTCCAGGGAATCTATCAGGGTTTGGTAGCGGTTCACCAGGTTCTTCAGCCCATCGACGGACCTTCAAGCAAGATATTTGGGCACAAACCACTTGGGGTGTATTTCAGGGTGTGGATATTGGATTTGGTCCTGCAATGCTGCTCTACCTACATGCTGCGTTTCAGCAGGTAGAGCTGAGACACCTACCTGAGGAACTTCTCCTCCTGCAATGCCACGTTGCGTGCAAGGTCAGGCACAGGGAATCCTAGCCGTTCCATAGACTTGGTCTCGGAGATGATCTCCTTCAGCTCAAGTGGAAAGTTTACCAAAAAGCAAACCTCCCTCTCCAGATCTTGGTTCCCCACAGGCAAAATCTGAACAAAAAATAGTCAGTACAATGACCATTTTGAATACAATTGAAAGACACTGTTTGTGGTGAGCAGCGAAAGTGAGAGACAATGAGGTGACTTCACCAGCTCAGGGGCGGCGGGGTCCCTAATCTCTGAACGGTTGCAGGTGATTAATATGGTTCTTTTCATCAGCAAGGGGACGATCTGCTTTGTTTCTTCTTGCCAACGCTCATGCTTCTTCACCTCATATTCCTTCATTTTCAGCCCCACTTCCAGGTACTTCTGCTTGGCCTACACCACACAATAATCTACATTAAATTACTAGTTCAAATATTCAATCACTTTCCCTGAGTTTAAACTGTCAAATACTTGTGACATTACATGAGAGCCACAGAGAATCATGAATGGAAGACGACAAGATGTACCGCCTTGCCCTGCTCTCCCTCTAACATCTCTGGCACTTCGAGGAAGCGGATGATGGTGTGTTTGATCCGATGGAAGAGTGAGCGCTCCCAGTAAATGCTTCCAGCTACAGGTGGCTGGTTTTTGTTCAGTGGGGGATTGTCCTTGTCCTGCTCAAACAGCCTGTTGATTGTGTCCACCTACGACCAGAAAAATGCAAATGGTATGAAGAACCAAAATAAACAAGTGGAACATTAATGGAGGGAAACTAGAAACAAGAAGAAAAGCAGCCTAAAATAATAATAATACATTAAAACTCTATAAGATGTTAAGGGAAGAACATGCTGGAAAACAAGATATGGATTATTTATGAAGGTTTATACTTGAACCTTCTTTTTAAATCTCTGTGGGGAAAATCACTTTATGCCTCCCCCAACTTGGTTGCTGTAGGTGAGAGCAAGCTGTACCCATGGAGGTGATGGTTAAGGACCTTGTTCAGGGACCTGCAGATGTGCTGAGGCCAGACTCAAACCAGTGACCTTCTGATTACAGGCACAGAGACTTAGCCCATTGTGCCACACGCTGCCCCGAAGTGGAGCACTGCCAGGTCAGATTCACTGCTTATGTCATTTTTATGGAGTTACCTAGCTGTCTGCTAAAACGAGCACTTATTCACATTAATTTTAAGTGCTGTACGATTTGTAGAGCTTATAAACGCAGATGCCCTTTGTGGTGCCAAAGACTCATGGTGCAGGAATATTACATAAACCGATGCCAATAATAGAATGACATTATAAGGAGAGTTAAAAATACCTCTTTGCAATATTGTGCCAGGATGTCATTGAACTTCTTCATCATCTGGGTGTTAATGGTGTCCCTGGAGCGAATATGCTTGAATTTCAGCAGCATGTCGAAGGCCGTCTCTGCTGAGCGCAGTGTCTTGAAAGACTGGTTTATGAATTTGATGGCTACTCCCTCTATGGTCTTTCCAGGTGGTGAAGCAGGTCAGTGGGAAGGGGGGGATGGTTACTAATAGCCAGGGCCAAATGTAAAAGAATGACATAGGAATGCAGGAGAGGCTCTTAAAAAGTTCTTGTGCTCACCTGGACTTTAGTCCTGAAGTCCTGCATGATCAGCTTCCAGCTGCTCGCACTATCGATGCTGAATGGGTCAAAGCTGAGCTCTTCCATGGGCAGCACCAAGTCATCCACCTGGCTGAGCACCTCGTCGATCTGTTTGGGTTCGCCCGTCACTGCCTTCAGCTCCGAGCCAAAAATGTTGCAGAACTCCTCTTGAATCTGCAAACCACAGCACAGTGAACACAATGAACATAAAATGCATGATGAGTAAATTTCATTTATTTTAATCTAAGACAATGGATCTCAAAACTGTCGTCTCAAGAACTCCCATCCATAGTTTTTAGGTTCCACCATACCAGCGTGAAAACCTCTTTGCTAGTCAAGTACCTGCGGTATCTCCAATCAGTTTGGGAAGCACTAATTAGCCTAGAGCATCAGCAAACTAAGGGGCCGGCACTCAGCTTCCATCACCATGTGGCCAAGCTCCACACTATGTAGAAGGACAGCCTGGCTGTGCTATGTAATGGACGAATGGGCTCAGGCGACCTGCAGTATGTCGTAAATATCCTGGCAGATGGTGGCCATATAGTCCGTCCGTTCAAACAGCTTCCTGCGGTCAAATTCCCAGCGCGAGTCCCTCCCCGACATCTCGATCTTCGTGCGCACGTCCATGTAGCAGCTTCTCCACAGCTCCAGCACCTGCTTCCCGTCTTGGGCTTTGGCTTTCGCCACATCTCGCCTGTCGCTGCCCAAGGTTAATCATCAGAAAATAAATGAAGACAATAAACTAGCTGCTAATTGCTGCATGAATTTAAAGATTAAAAAACAATTGTACAAAAGTTCACTGAGGCGGTGGACTCTAAACCAACTGCAAAATAAGCAGTTAAGGGACATGGACTTATTGTCAGAAGTTGCAAATCCAGCCGAACCAAATAGCCAAACATATACAAGACATGTTGTGTACATTTCATCCACAAAGCAGAAGCTCTTTTTAAAGGTAACTTCCAAGACTGTATATGTAGAATGTCATATATTAGACAGCACTTGTATTATTGAACATATTATATCTATAGTTAACTTGGTATTTAAGTCACCACAACCCTGTTTTGTCAGTGGATATGGAATATGGATGGACAGGGTTGAAGTCTGTGCTTTTGCATAAGAAAGATAAATGTGGACAGTCATGAAGTGAGGAGCTGTGTAAGTTGAGCAAGGAGCCGACCTGAAGATGGAGCGGACATTGACCACCCGTGCCACCCGTTCCGACAGCTCCCAGGCGATGCGCTCCATCAGGGGCACCAGCCGCTCATCCTTGTTGTAGTGGCTGGAGATGATCCACACCATGCGTATGCCATTCATCATCACTGGGATAGTCTCCAGAGCCACACGAAAGTCTGTCCCCGTGGCCAGGTTCTGGGGAAGAACAGGTTCAATACCCATGAATCTGTACATTTTTCATTAACTGTAAAGCAAGTTAGGGATGCGGTGATCCAGAATGATTCAGAAAATGCAGGAAATTATGGAGACACACTGGTCTATAGAAGATAAGTCACAAACACACATTTAAAATCACACTCAACACTCAATTTACAGCCTTTGCTGCACCTAAATGGAATGTTTTCAGATTGTGGGAGGGAACTGCATGGGAAGAACATGCAAACTTCACATATAGAGCTCCAAATCAACAACCGCAAAACCTTAGAGGGAGCAACAGCACCTGCTGAACCAAAATCGATTAATAATTTTGAACAGGGGGGTATTCCACAAAACAGGATTAAGGGAAAGTCTGACTTATTTCGACAAGTCTGGCTCATTTAAGTGGGAGTTCCATTCCATCAACATGCCTTAAATGAATCCCCGCTGAGCTACCATGGTAACTTGTGAATGAACAAGTCTGCTCCATTGTCTCAAAGAATGTCCGACGTGTGGGAACAGATTCCCAAAAGATCATTCTGTCGGACGAAATTCCGCGCTCTCACTACTTTGTCATATAATAAATATAATAAAGCCTATAAAAATCACGTCTCCGCATTCTAATTAATGTCAAAATAATTAAATTAAAAGCGTACCCATGCTACAAAGGTCAAATTTGAAAGGCAATGACTTATTGAAAAAAAAACAATCCATTAAAATAAAATGACATTTTTATATTTTGTTTAGTCACTGTTTACGTTGAACGTTTATTAGTAAAATAGCAAACACAAGTTACGCTTATTTGTGCAGAACATTTTGCACAGATGCAACTGAAAGTATTTTACAGAGATCAAATAACAGAATAACATTATACAGTAAGAATGACACCTGTCTTGTATGAACCTTGATTAATTAAAGCTGAACTGTGTTAGTGGAACGACATGAGGCTAAGTTTAGAGATGGCGTTAGTTTGAGTCTGACTTTTTTGAGAATGTCTGGCTTTCTTTAGCTACTTTCATTGAATACCCCCCAGGCCTTAAATATAGAATGAAGGGTCACACGTAAACAAAAACAATCTCATACAGCAAACATAAAGTATGATCTCTTCATGCCTTCAGACCTTGAAGTGCCTCTCCAAAGTGCCGAGGAAGCGAACATTCTCCACTGCTTCTACATGCAACTTGCCAAGATCCAACATGGTCAGTTCCAGGTTCTGCATGACGACTGGGTTGGCAAGGTTCACTGCATCTAAGACCTTCCTCACAACAGGCATCTTCAGCTGCTCATTCAAGGCACTCAGGACAGCAGCACGTTCTCGCCAGAAGTCGATCTCTGCCATGGGGCCTGGGGCCTTGGGGCAGGGGTGGGGAAAAGGCATAATTATAACCAAAGCATCCACAGAAAGCAAACATCATAAACACTGGTGGCGGTTTGACGTCACCTGTGGTTTCTTCTTCTGCTGTTCCTCCATGACTATGAAGATCTGAGTCTGCCAATTTATCACACATTGTTCCAACTTCTCTACAACCTCTGGCATGGAAACCAACAGATCTGCCTCCTGGGCCAGGTCCATCTCAGGAATAAAGAGCTTGATCTCTCCTGTGGAACCAGACCACCACCCATAAACTAACATGCCTGAAATTACATACTTGACCCATGTACTGAAACAGCCACGCATGCTAATGACCAGACGTCTTCCTCCAGTAGCAAACATCAACAAACGAGCACAGACCTTCCAGCTGCTGGAGAGTTCTATCAATGTGGCTGTGGAACTTGTGGACGCTGTTCAGAAGCTCATCCCGAATCGTGTGCACACTGTATGATTCCATGGGTTTCGGCTCTGCTTCAGACCTGGGTTGCAGGTCCTTGGCTTTGGCTAGCTGCTCCACCTGGTGGTAGCCACCACCAGAGACCCTTAGCTGATTGATGGTGAGTTGTGGTATACATACCTGTAACAGGGACAATTAATCAGTTGACTCCTGTGTGTTAGCAGACTGCCCACATATACCCTCGAGGTTTCGGTCTCAAACACCTAGGCCTGGTACTACATACATGACTGAGAATATTCTTCAGCATTAGCAAGGAGTGTCCATTCAGCATTCCTGTCTCCAGCAGTCGCGGCATTAGGTTGTTGGCTTCGTCTATATCCAGTGGCTCAATGATGGTCTCTATAATACATCCACAGTGGAAATGAATTCATTTTCAATTAGAGATCCATCCTCTAATTGATGTTACTGCTTATGTTACATTATATTCAGGAAAAAAAGCTGGAGCCCGTTCCAGGAAGCTCAGAGTGTGAGGCTGGGTACACATTAACATGCAAACAACAAGCAAGTTAAAGACACCAACCCAGCTGAGGAACAGAAGTAAACCAATAGGCATTCCTTATAAACATGGGGGAATATGCAACCTCAACACACAGAATTAGCATGAGAATCAAATCCACTGCACTATACAGATATTCAGTTTCAATTTCCTGGGTACCATCTTGAGCTCCTCACCTCTGGTGTTTCGAAGGAAGTAAAAGATACTGGACTTTGTGAACATTTCCGGGACAGTATTGATCGCCACATGCAACTCTATGTGATATAAAGTCTGGACTTCAATCCTCTGAAAAATAAAAGCAAAAGGCTGATCGGTTCCTTCTAACCCTGACTGAGAACCTGTTTAAAGGCAACTAAAGCAGGGCTCAAAGCTCATAGCTGGAACAACAGAATTGAGACAAAGTCAAAACTATTTGTAAAATTTGGTAACCTTGGCCATCTTACAGTGAGACTTTTCTTGTGCTCAGCGTCTGGGATTGACCAAAATCCAGGTGTGACACTATGAGAATCATCCACAGGAGTCAGGGTGTTTTCTGCATTTCCACCAAGGAAAAAAGAGAGAAAATTCAGTTTAGGTAAAATATTAATACTGTAGCCCATGGATCGCCGAATTGGGGGGGGAAGCTGTAATTTTTGGAGCATCGTAATTAATAAAAGCCTGAATTATATAAGCGGTCCTTTAAACAAAAACTTCTGAGTTTTTCAAAAGCAAGTGTACATGATTTTATGCCCTCCTCCCTCACTTTGTTCAGATGCAAGTGTTTATTTTACTTTCATCTTCTCTTCAGACCAATATTCTCAGTCCAAATGAAACTCCATATGGCAATGGACTGTTTAAAAACAGAGCATGCTTACTATTTGGTCTAAGTATTTTCTGTTTTGGAGTTAATTAGGAGATCATGGATTCTTCCCTGTGCAGAATGATTAGGCAAACTATTATTACTACTAAGATGTGCCAAAAAAGGTACCTTATTGAGAGCATAACAATTTTAAAGTCCTGTCATAGGGACACAAAATTTTAAATGGCCAAAATTTTAAAATGTGATCACTGAACAATCGAGTATTTTGTGGCCAAAGAGTATGGATGACACAAAGTACCTGCCTACGATTTGCAACAAATTAAACAGAAACTTATTATTAACTGCCACCATATTTCAGAGCTGCAATGTGAACGGAATTGCTGGAAGTGCTAAGTGAAGTACTTTGTGACATTGCTAAGGTCACAAGGGCTGAAACACGACTTCCACTCAATAAGGCACACAAGGTAAAATGTTAAGAATGGGTACTGACACTTCTCCAGAAGGTTTTGCGGCTCTTGATAGAGCAGTTAGATGGGCCCGTAAATAGACACCTTCTTCAAGCACCAACAAGGTTGAGGAGAGATGATGTGGGCTGCAATTATCAGGGATAAACTTGTAGGACCTTTCAGACGTGCAGATGGTTTAAACTCCAAGATCTGCACCCAATTTCAAGAATATACCTTATTCTAACACTGGTACAAGAAAAAGTCAGCAGCTTTCAAAAAGGTTATGATATGTAGGACAATGTCCCTTCCCATCAATCATTTCATAGATTAAAAAGACTTGAAAGTGATCAAATTGTGGCCTGGCTCCCATCATCACCTGACTTAAACCCCATTGAGAAATACTGGGACTTAATAAAACCTGAGATTAACCAAGGTGGCAGGCAGTACACTTCTCAGAGCAGCGTCTAGGCAGGGGCCCTAGTTGCCTCAGCTAAGATGGGACGTTATCAAATTAAAAACCTGATTGGATCAATGGATCACGATGGTCACTGAGAATGAAGGTGACTATACAGGACATTAAAGATGGTTCAGTAGATGGTATAGAAAGGCAGGTAGTTTGTTATTCCTTGTATCGACAGAATAGCCAAAAGTTTATTTATTATTAGTTTAGTTGAATGGGAATAGAGAATAATCCACATAGTTTCTGATTGCCTATTAACTGATTCACCGATAATCGAGTTTTTCCTTTTTTTGTTTGTGACATACTAATACACCATTTCCTCTCTAAATAAAATTACTTAGAACAAAAGAAAACAACTGAATTCACTTTTATACCTGTCTTAGTTTTGCTGAAAAGAAAACCAAAATACGACCACACATACACTAAACTTTTTCCTCTTAGAATGAAAAATCTCCTGTAACTACTGTAAGATATGTTGTTACTGACACAAAACAAACGCACGTTGTATGTAACGCATGCGCACTTGCGTCTGGGAGACTGGATTGGTTGTTGCACAAGTTTTACGAATTGAAGTAATCAACCACGGTTTTAATGATTATTATCATTTGAAACCGGTAATATTAGCCGTCGGAAATCAATTAAGTTAACCGATAAAGATTGATTTTGATTTGAGAGTCATATTAAGTAGTAAAATAATACCATATTGCGAGCCGTATATGGCCCACGGGCCGGTAGTTTGAGACCCCTGATCAACAGGAATAAAACTTCTCTAATAATTCTGCACGCAGTGTATATATCATACAGCAGGCATAAAATGCGCTCCATAAATTACAAAAGTCTATCCATGCACCTCTATACAGCATATTTAGGTATAGCCGAGCAATGTGCCGTGGTGGTCCTGGGTCCAGCTGTCACTGTTTCCAGACGTACCTCTTTGACTCCGAGACTTGGTGGACTCGCACAGGATGGCTTGACCCTCCACCTCAATGGTGCCATCCCCATTTACAAAGACCACTGGATCTTCTGGAAAGAATTTTACATACCATTTTTAAATTCCAGGTTTTAATTGTAAAATCCTTGGACCAAAAATATATTTTTATATCCTGCATGAGCATTAGAATATGCAGCAAATATCAGCGAACTAAATTCTCGTCCTCACCTACGACCGGTACTTCCACTTCGACCTCCTCCTCCCGCACCGTTTTGAAGAAAAGCAGCATAGATGTGGACGAATCAGCCGTGACCTCGTTCAGAAATCGGGCGATCTTCTGCTCCTCTTCCCCGTCCCCTCTCCCTAGCAGCTCCTTGAAGCAGCCCACTTCTGGCAGGTAGAAAGCCGCGCACACGCGGTTTCGTATCCACTCAACGCGGGGGTCGTCAAATTCCATCTTCTCGTTCTAGCCGGCACACGAACTACCGAAATGGCATGAGCTGACAGGGTCTGAGGATGTCCAAACCATCGGAACCTCTCGGATCCTCTATGGAAGTTTGGTGTTGCTATAGCAACCATGTAGCTTCACTTCCTCTTGATTCTAGTTCCTGTTCCACAGCCACTCCCCCCATTCACTTTTGGCACTTATTGAGGAAATTAGATACCAATAATTCATATATATATATACATACGTATACATATACATACACATGACCCAAGTTTAACAGATGATGAAGTCTGCTTAGCTGGGATGGCACATATTTTGTGAATTCATTTTCAAAATGTGTTTTGATTAAAGACACTTCTCGTTTTTATTTTCACAAGGCACATTTTTACATTGGTGTTATGTCAATTAATTGATAAAATGTGGGACAAGGAGACATGCAGTTTCTACTTCTTCCAAAGGGGGGCATGACATGAAAAAGTTCCTCTGACAACTACAGCCATACAAGATCAAGTCAACAAACATGGCACTGTATAACCCAGTCATCAACTTTATTAGTTTTCATTAGTTTTTTTTTTTTTTTGTGAATTTTGAAAATGTTCTGTAAAAAAGACATTCACCGTCAGGGAATGTATGATGTAATGGCAAGTCAACAACTTTTTAATGAAAAAACTCAAATCAGCTTTAGCCTCATTGTTGCTTTATAATAAGAAGGGGTTATGATAAGTATACATTCATTAAAATAAATACAATTAGAACAAAACTGAGAGCACAACAGGGATAAAAGAACGTGATTTCACCCCTCTGGGAAACCACCACAGCATGTATGTAGTCCAGTTTGTCCCTGCGCTGTCCAATTGGCTTATCACTCTCATATTACCAACACATTTCACAAGGGCAAATGTCATCTAATTTGCTGCACCATTCATCCACTCAATCATTCATTCATTCATTAGAAGATACAGGTTGGTCATTTCAAGGTCACTTGTACCTGTCCTCAGTATGGAAAATTACATTTTGTTTATAAAAAGGCATCAATTAAAACTGTCGCCCAAAGATGAACTGTGCTTTCCACTTTCTTAACAACAATCATAATACAAGCTTGACTGTATCGCCCTAAAATCAAATCAGTCCAATGCTGACAGTCATATAGTGACGTGAGATGTCGGCTAGAGGCTACCTTTACTCATTACTGTCAGTATCCACCCTTGGGACAGAAGCACCCAGCAAACTACATTGTACGCATTTCCAACATCCAATAAGCAAGGCGCCATCAGTATGTTAAGCTAACAACAGAACAAAAAAGAAAACACCTCGGGTGGTTACTTAGATGGAATTTGAGCATCTTATGTGTATAATTCCTTCGGCGTGTATTAAAGAGGTACCTGCCCATGACAAAAATCAAATCCTCCGAGCTTTCTGAAACCTATAAGATGAAAGTGTGTCACATTTGGACATAAAACACATAAAAGAACCAGAAATCAATTAAATAGCGAAGATTCATTTAAAACAAAATATGATCTGATGATATTTGGTTGCAACAGTATAAGGCATCCAGTGCAACAAAAATTTTATTATGAAAAAAAAGGAAGAAATAAGAGTTATTCAGCAATGAGGCTCAGTGTCACAGAATCCCGGTCAGTCAAGTCCAGAATCCCAGGGCGGGATTCCAAGTGTCAGATTCACAGCAGGCCATGGAGTTCGAAACCGGAGGGGAGGAGCGAGAACGCAAAGGGTGCAAACTTGACACCTGTCCCACTGTAGAATTTATTTTGGAACTCCACCCTACACAGCAGAGGGAAGAACATCATCTTAGCTCATATACCATGGTCTACAACGGCAACTGAAGATATCATGGAATGATAGTTCATTTTGCTGAAAGGACGAGCCGAGCAGGACTACTGACCAGTGCAGCCGTATGGCATGAAGAAAGGCAGACAGGCCCTCCATGACCAGCAGGATGAAGACGGTGAGCACAGCAAACAGGCTGAACACAGGCACCAGGAATATGATACCGACGCTGGTGTCAACCCGCAGCCCGACCCGCATCACCATGGCCCAGAGCACCTCCGACAGCTCTGACAAAGCACACAGGAAAGCAGATTAACCAGTTCACGTGCATGTTCTGATAACTCCGAGCTGAGAACTGCATGACAAATTCAAGCGCTGGTTAAAACTGGTTAAACACTAAATACTTAAAGGATAATGACGCATCTCATTTCAGTACATCTGTGCACAAAAAGTAATTATACTGTAGTTTGTTGGCCAAAAAAATGCACCGTTTGCATATTGTACATTTTCAATAAGTCATGTCCACAAATAGCAGCTTGTCCTTTGAAAAAATATTTGTTAAGGTGTGACAAAATGCTGATGAAAACAACAATAATAATGAAATTATTGAACAGATTAATCATCAGAAATAACTTCCAGATCAACAAAATCAAAGACAAAAAAAACCCTTATGACAGGTTACAGTGTTTACATGTGATATCTGCAGGATCAGGATGAGAAGAGCCTTTGTCTCAGGTCAATGTTGGCAATACTTACGGGCATGTGCCAGGCTCAAAGCCCATAGCCTCAGGTAGGAGGCAGTGTTGGAAATGCAGCCCAAGCAGTACTCAATGGTGTGGATGGACTGGTGCAAGAACACCTCCGCAAAGTCAAACTGGCACATGGGAGAAGACACCATGATGTCATCGTTTCAGCTTTTATAATTTTGACTTTTGTAATAGGTGACCATACAGAAGTCCATATATAAAAATCTCCAGCACTGTACTTCTCATTCATAACCAACACGGTTTATACTAAGCTACGTGCTCAACAGGCACACAAAACAAGGACTCGCAAAAATGTGGAAAAAAATTGCCTCATTTATCAGCACTGATGAAATATCACTGACATATTCATAATAATACTCCTACCTCCTTCGATTGGTCCTCTCTGCTGGAGGAATGGTTGTTATGACTACCACCCTCTTCCATATCCTGGTCCCGCAGGAGGCAAAGCTCCTCATCGCTGCTATGCCGTACTCGCTCATATCCCTGAGCAACAGATTGAGATTGGACAGTTCAAGGTCAGAGGAGTCACAGTATTTAACCTACAGCACTCAGAGAGAGAAGAAAATACAAATTAAGCAATAAGACCAGAGATGATTCATGCATAATGAAACCATGAGATGACCCCTCCCCACCAGACTGACCCTGTACATTCCCAGCCCTCTGCCCCCATGCTGCAGCCAGTAGAGGTAGACTGGTTTTCCCAGGAGCAACACTGGTACGGACAGCAATGCGATCACCACCAGGAACACCTGGAAACCTGCCTGTTGGGGCCACATGAAGCTTAAGTTACTCCCACAGATTATAACACAGATATCAGAAATCAATGGATGCGGCACCAATGATGACACACTAGTGTGGGATATCCAACAAACATCTACTCATACTCACAATCTACTCCAAAGTGGCTTAATATACTGGTTCTCAATCTTGTTCCTAGTGACCACCCCTGACAAAATGTTTTCATTTCAATGTGCCATTTTCTTTATTAGCCTATTAAGGTCAATATCAGCCAGATTGAAGTAGGAATTAGGGTTGGAATGAAAACAATCTGGCGCGCCAGGAAAAGGACTGAGAACGATTGACAATACAATTTAAAAACTGCCTGCTATTTGCATATCAGTGTTGTACAGCTAAGGTCAAACATCTAAATCAGGGGTATTCAACTAAAATTTAAAGAGGTCCAGTTAGAGAAAATGTCTTGAAGCAAAGGTCCGGAAGATAATAATGTCTATTTAGTGTGATATATAATTAAGTAGCCTATCAGTTGCATCAACATTGCATGTAATCAGTACCTGACTGTCAAATCAAGTTAATTCAGTACAATTCCTTTCAAGATGTCAGCATACATATATAAAAATTCTTACCTTGTAATTAGTCTGCTTTTGTATTTAACTGTGTAAACACACTTTTGATGTAGCTTATTTTAGATTTATAATGGAATAATATAGATTTGCCATAAGACTTGCTACACGAGTCTGAACTTGTGAGTGGCATGCCAGATGCTGAAAATGTGCAATTTTTGTTTCACTTGAGTTGATTTATAAAAGTAAATATACTTTAAATATGATTAAAGTA
>JAODKF010000046.1:37285972-37310518 GCA_026779585.1 Mormyrus proboscirostris
CAGATCAGCCACTCTGTTAGGAACATTATGGCTTTTTGGTCGCTTCGCTGCTGCTATTAACACTAACGGCACATTAGCGCAGACAAAGGGCTGCATACGCCGAACTACGCTTCACGGTTAAAGGCGTTTGACGTTCACTGACGTGGAAAGCGGCGGTTCTAGTGCTAAACCACTACCGAAAAGACTACAAAGGCTGCGCCGGTTAAAATAGAAGCGTCCCGTCAGGTTTTAAATAATTACTTTCTGTTTTGGCTATCGGTCCAGGTCCATATGGGATAGCTTCTGGGTCCGGACCCGGACCGCAGTCCGCCTGTTAGTGACCGCTGATCTAAATCAAATTTAAATGTGTGGTCCATTCCTCTTCTGCACAGCATAACACAGCACACATCTCTTACACGACCTACAATCCTTGGCCAAAACGAAAACATAAATACCATCCCCTCATTTGGAACCAACCTGCCCGGGGTACAGTGACATCACGGCATCCCCCTGCATGAGGAACATGTTGATAAAGTGGATGAGGATGCTGGGAGCCAGACGCGAGTTCACCGAAGAGAAGGCCAGCCACTTGTAGAAGATCATGAAGACCAGGTAGCCAAAGAGGCACAATAAGAAGAGCAGCTCCGGAAGGAAGACCAGGTACAGGTTGAACTTTTTCTTGAAGTGCCTTAAGAACGTGGAGATGGGCCAGGAAAAAAGTAGCAGGGGTAGAAACACACATTAGGGATTCTGGGAGAAACTTCATCTTTGATTCACCCGCACTCTCCAAGGGCAAAAGGTCACAAAACGCCATCAGCCACAAAACATTTCACTTCAACATTTATAATGGAGTCACTAAGATTCATTGCAATTTACACTGTATCCCCTAATATGAATCAGAAAACCACAAACCACCCCCCTAAGAAGGATAGTTACAGGTGATTGAAGACACTTAGAACGACCCCAAAGCTCATGTGAATGATGCCCAGGATCACAGACATCTTCATCTTGTAGGAGTTCAGGAAGGAGAGACGGTTTGTTGCCATGTTCCAAACCTGCAACAAAGACAAAAAGACACATGGGAAAGTTCTCCAACACAGCACACTTATTTGTTGTAGTTTGTATGCTTTTGCCCTCCAATGCTTTGTAAATAAGACCAGAACTGACCGGGTCTATGCCCAGGGGATAGGGTCCTCCAAACACCCCGGGGACAGTAGGGTCAAGGCTTAGCAAGGCATTTGAGCGCAAAGTTTCATTCCTATTCAAAAAAGAGACCAGTTAAAAATATGACTTGTTTACAAAAATGCTGTTGACACATAATGTTTCAACCATTGAAAAAAATTCCCCAACAGGACACCCTCCCAACTCACGTCCATTGATTCTGGGTGAACATGGCCTTAACGCTCCAGCCTGAGCCAAAGATGTTGAGAGATTTGGAGAAGCAGTCATTGTAGATCAGTCCGGTGTAGGTGGAGAAGAGGCCCATCATCAAGATGATGTAGCGGCCCTCAAAGAATGTGGTCAAGAACTGTGGAAGATGTCGGACCCTGGTTATAGGCATGTCACGGTAGAGCAGTAGAGGAGGACCGCGGCATGGGCCTGGGGGGTGCCCGTACCCACCTCGTTACGCGTCTGTCTCAACTTTCGGTTGTTCTCAAACAGAACCATCCACCAGGCGAAAAGGGCCATGATGATGCCGTGCCCGAGGTCACCAAACATTACCGCGAACAAAAACGGGAAGGTGATGATGGTGTAAGGAGCTGAAAAGAAAAGGGAAACGCAAAATCAGGTTAGCAAAAGTGGCAGGTGGAGAACAAACTCTCAGATACAATTTATTTTTTGAGTTTAAAAGCTAAAAATAAAGCTTGAGTGGTCCCATGCCTTATTATGTCTGGGATAGGCTCCAGGCTCCAGGCTCCAGGCCCTCCCGTTACCCTGCTTGGAGTAAGCAGTTAGAAGACAGATAGATGGTTGTCCTTACCTGGGTTGACTTCTCTGTAGTTCCCCACACCATAGGCCTCGACAATGTTCTGGAAGCCCGAGGTGAATTTATTGGTCCTTATAAGGGTTGGCGGTGGGTCCTTGGTTGGGATGCGGTTCACAAAAGAAGGGACAGTAGCACCACTTTTTCTCTGCAGGAAATGAAAGGAAAGTCACTTTACCCATGCAGGTGGCCATAGAAATACAAAAACTATAATTATTCTATCATTGTCCCTTGCCAAATCATACACAATCAACCATGACTAACTGAAGCGCTTATTGAATTGTCTACCACCTGATTATCATCATGTGGCAAGCACACCAGGACTTTAGGTAGTAATTGTTAAGATCCATCCAACTCTCATCATGGTTTAGGTCAAGGACTAGTAGGTAGCTATTCAGATTAGATCTGCACTTCACTCACTTAAGTTACCAGTTCAATTCAGCTACCATAGCAAAAAGTTCCCTAGATAAATGGTTAATGTAGTAACTGTAGCATATTTAGTATAACAGGAGTTCATGAAGAATTTCAATTGTAACCAACAAGTTGGAAGGCTAAGTGATGACAAATTTCAGCAACATCCGAAATTATGCAATTCCACACTAAATAGTGCGGCAAAATGGTAAATGAGACATAATACTGTGTCCAAATCCAAAGTGCGTATTACGGCACAAAAGGTTTCCTAATGACACCGGGTCAAAATACAAAGTGTGAACACTGTACACTATTCGATCCCACAATCCTAGACTTGACTTCTGGGAATCACATCCATATAAGGTTTGTTCGTTTACTTCTTGTTATGCAGTTAAAGCCAAAGTCCAGCAGTTCAAAGGTAGCATCGGGAAGTTGTGCAGTTACCATTGCCGTAATGTATTCTTTTTCCTTGTTTAAGTGTATAGTGTGCGATTTCAAATGCAGCCAAGAACTGAAGGGAAGTATTAGCTCAACCGCAACCGCGATTTTCTATAAAAGGTCAGCAGAGACTCACCGAGCCCTCCTCCAGTGCCCTCCGCAGGGCAGGCAGGTCATTGACTGGGCACCACACTTCAGCAATGAGACACTTGTTGGTGACGTCGAAGCTGCACAGGTTTAGAATGTGGTAGATGGCCTTCATCTTCTTGACTTGAACCACCCATGTGTAGACAGACTCCGAGGCCTTGTTCAGGACCTGCCTCAAGTACTCCTCTGTCCTATGAAGCACCTGGTCCCAAGAAATAAATCATTACCAAGACAGAAAAAAAAACTAAAAAAGGCAGTTAAACACACTCTATGGAAAAAAAAGCACTAGGATCTCTTGAATTCTGGTGTTTTATTCAGACCCAGGTTAACAAGCACGCCGAATGCTGAGGCGCATACTGTGTAAAATCACCAATGCTCAGTTGATGCAATAACTGAAAATTCCAAGCTTCCTCTGGCGTTAACCTCAACACAAAAACTGTGCCCCAGGAGCGGCATGGAATGACCTTCCATGGCTGAGCAGCTGCATGCAAGCCCCATACCACCAAGAGCAATGCCAAGCATTGGATGGAATAATGTAAAGCAGGCCGCCATTGGACTCTGGAGCACTGGAAACGTGTTCTGTGGAGTGACAAATCACGTTTCTCTGTCTGCCAGTCTGATGGACGAGTCTGGGTTTGACGAATGCCAGGAGAATGTTACCTGTCTGACTGCATTGTGGCAACTGCAAAGTTTCGTGGAGGAGGGATAATGGTATGGGATTGTTTTTCAGAGGTTGGGCTTGGCACCTTAGTTCCAGTGAAGGGAACTCAATGCTTTGGCATACCAAGATATTTTGGACAATTCTATGCTTCAACTTTGTGGGAACGGCTCTTTTCTGTTACAGTATAACTCTGCCCTAGTGCACACAGCAAGGTCCAAATTGACATGGTTGGGTAACTTTGATGAGGGAAGAACTTGACTGGTCCGCACAAAGCCCTGACCTCAACCCCAACGAACACCTTTGGGATGAACTAGAATGGAGTTTGTGAGCCAGGCTATCACATCCAACATCAGTGCCTGACCTCAGAAACGCTCCTCTGGAGAAAAGGTTAATAATTCCCACAGACACACTCCAAAATCTTATGGAAAGCCTTCCCAGAAGAGTGGGAGCTGTTACAGGAGGGGACCAGTAACATATGACGCTTGTAAACTTAGAATGGGTTGCCATAAAAGTTCCTGTAGGTGTAATGGCCAGGCATCCAAATACTTTTGCCCATATATTGTATATTGCATTGTGTAAGCCAGATGGTTCAAAATATTACTAAATTTTAACGTGAAGTGAAACAAATTCATACGAGGTAAACATCCATCTTTGAACATTTGAAGGTTCAAGTTAGACTTAAAAAGCACTGACAGAACTTAACTCTCAAGAGTCAAGATCTCACTGTGTTTTCATGTAGGCAAGATGCTACTACAACTAACCCTACACATTACCCCAGTAAAGTGACCTTCAGCTGTGGCTGGCCAATCAGCTGAAAGTAAAGCCCAAAAGTTCACTTTCACAAACATATTCGCAACTATCCTGCTTCACATTTCCCTGACTAACATTTACGTTCACTTACATTTATTTAAGATGCTTTGATGCGAAGAGGCATACAACTAAGAAAGCAGGGCCAGGTACAGTAGTCCCAGGAGCAACTGGGGTTAGGGATCTTACTCTAGGGCCCAACGGAGAAATCATTCTGCTGACCACAGGATTTGAACAGGTGACCTTCTGATTACAGGCAATGAGTTCTCATTGGTAGTTACAAATCGCCTGATAACAGTGTTACCACTTACACCAATAAGCTATCGTCAACAGCAGTCCACATCTATGCTTTCTGCCTCTCTGCACAACAAGACAGCTGCAAACTGTTCAGTCGTGATCGTTTTCAGATCGTGACTCATGCAAACGTATGAGAGCTCCTACATATTCAATGGAAGGATGCCAGAAATAGTGACACGAGTTAGGTTTTTATTATTAATTTATCTGAATGTTACAACTACACCATTTAGTCATCTTCATGTAGCCAAGTCTTTGGTGATCAGATATCTTTGATCAAAACAAACTTCCACCCTTGCTTACTATGCATTTTTATAATGTTTCTGCAAGTGTTCCAAACTGCATTTTGCAATGTCTGTAATTTGATGTCAGTTACAAATTTAGAATAAATCTGACATATTTACATTATACATTAAAATTAAGATGAGTGTAATGGCAAAACAAATAAATAAATTATTTGCCATGAATTAAGTTTATGATATTGAAAGAAATGTGTGATCATGCCCCAGTCACTGAAAGTGTGCTTCCTACTCCTAGTCTCCAGAGGGTTAAAGCAAACGCCACTTCTACTTTGCTTAGAAATCGTTAGTGCCTTACAACTTACTTTCAAACAACCAGTAAGAATACATCCATGAAACTTTTATTACTAGCCAAGTCGGCTAGTTCAGTAGTAATGTTGTCTGACATGCAATTTTTTTTACTAGTCGTCAGACTAGTGTTCAGTTTTTTGTACTCACCCTTCGCCTGAGGAACTTGCCCCAGGTAAGCAGGCAAGCTTAATTTACAACCCTGGATACCTCGATGTCTGATTTTATTCAGAGAAGTTTTCAGGGTATTCAAAATGACCTCTGCAATTCATTTGCTCACATGCAAATGATGGGGATCGTGGTAGCGGAGCCAGCAGAATAACAACATGGAAACCATTTTGTCAGATAATTTTTCGGTGTGACATCCAGAAAACTTACGATGTTCAGGTCTTGGATGCGAGTCCTGAGGCCTTCCACCACCTCCATCCGTTCTTCATTACTGTTCGGGTAGGGGTACAGGTGACAGTGGTAGCTGCAGAAAAAGATTAATATGATGGGAAATCACCAATACCTATGGTCATTCACAATGTCAGACAGATGAAGGATTCAGTTACCAGTCACAGATCTTTTTCACTTTTTGCCCAATCTGGTCCCCCCAGAAGGAGACAAGGAATACAACACTTTTGGTGCTTTCACCCTGCAAAGACAAGGGACAGTATGAACCATGGCAGTTAACCCCGGAGGCCCTGCCTGTATTCCACTCATTTTTAAAGCATCTTAGTGACATTGAACATAGAGCCCAGTTAAAACTTCTTGCCTAGAGTGAGCAACAGCACTTTATCATCGCCAGCACATCAAAAAGCCAACACAAAACACACACACTCATCAAGCCACCCCAACTCATAAATGCCTTAAATCACCAGAGCCTCATGATTCCATGCACCATCTCCATTCACACCGCGTCTGGGTCCTGCATCCACTCGTCAACCTAAACAATTCTCGAATCAACGCACCGTATCTGGGTCCTCCAGGTACTCATCGATCTCAGAGTAGCTGAGGATAGTGTAGCCTTTGCAGACCCTCCATAGCATGCGCTCAAAAGCCTCAATCTTTGCCCGGTGGATGAGGCCTGAGACAAACCTGCACCCAGGAGATCAAAGGCAAGCAGCTGTTAAGCCACATATTCACCTTCCCTGACCTGCGTCAGTTGCAACACATCATAGAACTAATGTGAACTGCAATATTTTTATTTCCTGCAAAAAACAATTGCAAGGCTGTCAGGCCTTCAGGGAGTGAACCCAATAATAACCTTGAAGCTGCAACACCATAAAAAAATTGGGTCAAGTGCTTACAAAAAACCCACTGGGGGTGTGATTATTTGTGAACTGTTCATCACTGCCAATGGGAATCAGTAAAACAATCAGTATGAAGTGGACTGAACCTGTCAGTAATAGACGGCACACGTATAATGCAAGAAATGAAGCTTCCTATCGCCCATTCCTGGTTTAGGGGCGAACATAGCCTTAGGATACATACCCAAGTTTGGCTCCCAGCCTCTGCATGCTGGTGTAGTCCATCACAGAGTCCTTCTCCAGGAAGGGGAATTCCTCGTACTGCGCATGCATTGGCTCTCGCTGGACACCGGGGACACAAAACAACCATGATGGAACAGCATGCAGTCGGTGCAGAGAGCGCCACTCAGAAACTATTTAAAGGTGCCACCATGAACCACTCATGGGTATTTGATGGAGCTTTCTGGACTAACCAACCAACAGGTTCTCCCATGATCCAAACCCTTAACTGATATGGTGCATCAGGGTAAATAAGTCCAGTAGTAGGTGCAATCAACAGAAATAATCACTTTCTATTTATACCTGTTACATATTTTTTCAATTTATCCAAATAAAAAAATATATGTATATATACATATATATTATGTATATATTTATAAAATTATTGGGGTGTGCGATTTCACAAATCATTACATCGTAAATGATTAAAATGTCGCCACAGTCTGCTGTTAGGGAAAGATAGTTAGAATGTGCACTGTAGCACGATACTATCAGTTACAGTTCTATGGCTCATACACGCAAGTTATTTCGTCAGCCAAATCCATTTCGACGCACCAATAAACAGATCATAGAAATTTGCACCCTCATCCCAACATGCATTGTGCAACACGAAACACGTTCACTGTTTCGCAATGTAGTGGCAGGGACGACATGTTGTAGTTGGTCCCTGAAAAATAATTCGACATCTGTAATATGGAAGTTGTTTACATTTTTGAAAATTAACAATTATTTACAAGATTTGCATGTTGGATGGCAATACACCAAACCTTTTTATCCACTTCAAAAGAAAACACCCAAAAGAGTATGCTGTTATTTTGTTTTTTAAGATTTCTTACTTTATACCACAAAATGCTTGAAAATAATGGAATTAGTTTTGGTTGTACTGTTCAATATCTTGCAAAATAGTCTTAACCAACGTGAAAAAGAATTGCAGTAAGATCGTGGATCGTAAACCTGCTTTAAAAAATTGTGATATGATACTTTTGACATATCACCCACCCTTAGCACCATCCATAAAACAGTAACTCCCAGTTGATGCTAATTGGTAAATCCAAAAAACATCATCATTACTGTGAAAACCATCATATGATTATCGTAATGCACAGGCATGAGGGCCAGATCAGCCCTTAATGTCTTATGCACAGAAGCAACACGCTACCGTCACGGTAGCCTGACATGGGTGAAACAAGACTGCCCATTCCGCCCAGATCATGTGACCTCTCACCAAGGAAACCAAAGCTGAACTAAAGACCTTGGGAATTTCACGTGGTGAGATCTATGCCACCCCTTTAGCTTTACCGCTGAACTCCACTGACTGTAAAAAGAACCCAGCATAATCCAGTGGATTCATTTTAAAAAATGCCTGGTCAGGTGACACTGAAATGATTTCTCTCCACACCCCAGGCCAAAATTCATCCTCTGATCAGCACGAGGGCAGCGCACATGACTAGTGATGCACAAGAACTGAAGAAAAATCTAGAATCCAATCCGGTCCACTGAATTTGTTCTCCCCCTGTACGGGTCGCTGTCCCCCCCCATCTGGGGGTGGGGCCCACCTCAGCAGTACGGCGCACGAAGCTCGGGGTGATGTGCAGCATGTGCATATACTCCCTCAGTTCCAGAAGGTTCTTCTGCAGCTTCTCCTTGTTCCTGGTCACTTCACTCAGCTCCACCTCAAGCCTCTGAAGCTGTTCCTGTGATAGACAGAACAAAACCAGCTCAACCGAAATAAGCCTATCAGAGCTCTTTACATAATCAAATCAAATCTGCAACCCCTTGTGCTGTCTCACCTGACTGAAGGATCTTTGCTTAATCGACACATAATTATTACCCCTAGAGTCTGGGCTTAACAATTAAGAGGTCACCTTGCCTGCACCCACCTGACACCACGTGCCATGTGTGGGAAATGTTTCTGGCCTCTATGCGCAGATGGTTATTCAGATCACAGATTACCTACAGGTACCTGGAATGTCCCCTAGCAATTGTTGACACCGGTGTAAGAATATGAAAACCCTAAAGCAGTAATACTACTTACATTTCACCAGAACAGCATTACTAATTAAGTCTTTTAATTATGAATATTAAATCTACACAGGTACCAAATAAAAAAAAAAAAAAAGACACAGCCTACATCCCCGTCCTCTTTAAATTAAACTGAGCTCTTAAAAGTTTCACTTGGAAACATTCAGCAACATCAGTGTAGAAACTGAAAGACATCTTGAGAAGACAGATAGACAAACTGAACTTACCATTATAAGCAGTACGTGTTTTGGCAGTGGGGCAATAGGGTTGACCTCACCATCAGGGAGAGGGATGTCTGCTTTCTTAATCTCTCTCAGAAGGTACCCTGCCGGAGAAGACGGCCTGATTCAGCAAAGACGCACATACATGCAGCACCCAGCAAGACGCAAATTAAGGTTTAAGCAGAACATCCGAATATAATGTGGTGCCTGAGAACCAACCATCAGAATTCTTTAGGCGATTAGAAAATCAGCGCAGGCACAGAGGCTCCCATAACAAAGGGTCACGTTCTTCTTAAATCCCTTTCTAAGCTGAAGTGGCATAGTCAAAATCATTGCTATTTCTAAAGATATGTCTCCAGTTTGCCCCCCCCCCCCCAACTGTTCCCTGCGGAGCACTAGAAAACCCAACATCAAGAAGTAGTGCCTCTCTCCTGACAATAAGGAAGTCAGCTCAAACAGGAAGTTTTCTGGCCAAATTTTCGTAGTGATGAAGCCTGAACCTTATGTCAAGCAACAAATAACCACAAACCAAAATACAGGAAATGCCAAATGTAACAAGTTATTTTCTTCAAAATGTATTGCAATTTAACATATATTTATAAATGCGAAAATGTGTGTTTATTTATCAAGTAAATACATTTTCACTTGAAAATCTGTTGCATATATTTATGTTAAGTGTCTCTATTTCTCCATGGTTCCCATACCGTGCGCAACAAAGTGTAAAATGAGGCCCTCGGCTCTGCTTACAAACATAATGCTTTAATGGCACAGCAAATGCTCTGTAATGACACCCTACCTAGAATTCTCTCCATTTCTTCACACCTCTTGATTTCGTTGACAAATTTACGCTGGAAGGAACTGACACTGGGGTTAAGCTAAAACAGGAAAAATAAATAGGGTTAATCTCTATCAAAAACCACTAACAGCCAAAACCTATCCTCCTTTCAGAATTATTTGGATTTATCGTTGGTCTTGATTATTTGGTCACTTATGCTGTAATAACTGCAGGCTTGATTTAGTCCGGTTTCATCATATGTTCAGTGTCAAGAATTCTGCAAGAAACACAATATCCACCCCTGCCTCTCAGGCACACTGTGGCTGTATTATGGATTTGGGTATATGAATACATGAAAGACATTTGCTAGACTATTTGTGTTGCTTATACCCTCTAGGAAATGCTACAGGAGACATGGAGAAAGAAAGAGGAAGGTCTTTCTCCTCTTGTAAACACTGAAGGGTGCAGGCAAACTCCATCAGATGGATGTCAGTTTAAAGTGTCAAAAAAAGAAAATATCGTATGTCAAGAAATATGTAATCGATGTTCCTGCTGTTAGCCAGATAACCTGTGAACAAACAACCACGGACCTGTCATAGGATACAAACCACTATAAAATGCGCTGAAACTACATTGAGGTACCTAGATGTACACGCAAACGTACATGTGTTCATAATGTATTATGGTTGTAATTAAAATATTCTTTTATAATAAAATTAGATTTGTGTAGTGTACATCGAGTAAATAAACTCCAGAGCCACGGTCTCCAATTCGACTTTGGAGCCACTAGCAAAGTTTCCGCATCAGATGCGCTTCAACACTTACATCCCTGAACTCCACCAGCCCCAGTTCTCCCAGTTCGCAGACACAGTCGTAGGCCGACCCTGACTGCAGGAAGAGCTGGGCCAGGCACATCTCCTCGCTCCGGAACAGCGAGCCCATGTCGTCTTCCTCCACCTCCCCTGGACCTCTCGGAGGCTGGCTGGTCCGCTACCTACTGCCGTCCGTAGGCGGCCGCCCGTCCACCATTAGCGTACCGGACACAAACCTAAGGTAAAAACGCCGAGCCGCCCAACTGCCGATCCTGGTTCAACGCACAATCAAACCCTGCGCCAAATCCGTAAATCCACTGATCACCCATAAAACTAAAGATATCGCAGTTTTTAAAATGGCACTTATTAGTAAAGGTTAGCAAATACTTCCCGCAACAGGAATACAGAGAGGCAATTTATCAGCTAATTTCACTACCAGCAGTTAAGCCTGCCTAAGTAATTTACGTAAAGTGCGCAAGTTTACACTGTAACAGTTGCTGACTAAGTAGCAAAACTAGATATTCTTGTCATATCTAGTATTTCTACGGATCGTCACGCTATATACGTTTCCGGAGATCACCGTCAAGCAGCCGCATGTTGGTATTTAGAAAATCCACCCCTCCCAGAGCGCAGCGTAGTTTTATTCCACGTAGTTTGTCAGAAATCGTCAGACGACAGACCAGCGAACTAGAAGCGGAGGCCGACTAGAAGCTTTCCCTTTGTTCCAGTAGGCGGGGACCTCAGAATCCAGACGGTCCACGAAATCAACGAAAGTTACTACTACGCAATGACGCACACAGTCTATTATTAAAGTTTATTCTCAAAACAATTTCCTAATCATGTGGTCGAATTATATGTACACAATACAGATATACGCAATAGAAAATGTAAACTCTTTTGACCTGATCAAACCTGTGAAAACTTAGTTATACATAATCATTTCCATTCCTGTGTCGACACCTCTAAAATGAGGAGATGAAAATGCATTTATTTAGTAAATTCAATAAAACGAGACATTTAAAACCAGGCAACCTGACTGTATTAAATAAACAGGGAAATCCATTTCAGTGCAACCCATCACTCCAGAAGGGAGTTAATAAAGGATACTCAAATTGTACTGTTCTCAACATGCCATAATTTAAACTGAGCACAAAAGCTACCCCGCTTTTGAATAGGAAATACACTGTATTCTAAGTCTTCCAGCAATGAAGCCACATTAAATCGGAGCGGACACAGGTCAGGTTTGGCCTGCATCTTTCCTTTAGCCAGCTGAAGCACTCTTCTGGTGCCACCTCAGGCATACTTGACCTTCAAAAAATTGCAGTGCGCCAGGCCTGACGAATCTGTCTCCATGGGGCTCCCAGCAGGGAGGCGGCAATGAAGAAAAAGACCAAAATCAGCCCTTTAGCAAGCGAGATTGAGTAGGGTTCACCTGGCGGAGACAGAGGGAAAACAAACTTAAGTTGTGTTTACGTCATAAAAACCTAGATTTTTGTCAGTAATGCTTTATGTCAAGAAACATCTTTAGCTTTTTAACCCCTCATTCAGAGTAAAAGTGGTGATAAAGACACATTACCAGTCAAAAGTCTGGACACACCTGCTTTTAATGAATGTCTCTTTTAGTAATGCTATTTGCCTTACAGTAAAAGCCTAGGTTTAGAGGCAATTAAGTAATATATATCAACTATTGCAAAGATCAAGTGAAGTGTTGAACACCTCGAAGATTTCTCAAAGTTTAGATCCTTCAAAATAGCCTCTTTTTGTTTTGATGACAGCATTGCAGTCCTTCAATCAGGCTCCAGTTGTAACCACCCGAAATACTTCTCCAACAGTCTGGAAGGAAGTCCTGGGCACAAGCTGGCTACCTTGCTCCTACTTTCCTACAACTCATCCCAATCCAGCTCTACAGGTCTTAGGTTGAGAAATTATGGGGGCCAATCTGTTCATCTGTTTCCTTGTTCATAAGATAATAATAGCTACATAATCTTGGGCTCAAGGTCACTATTTTGCTGAAAAACAAATGTGGTTTAGTAGGTATGTCCAGACTAAGATAAGATTACAAATTAAAAAAACAGGATAACTGGTACTGCAATACCTAATTTGACTGGTACTGCAATACCTAATTCTGATGCAGCTGAGGTAGCCACCAGCTTAAGCAGTCAATTGCAGTACAACAGTAGAAGATGGCAGTGAAGATGGTAATAGTCTGACCTGTGTAGTATCTTGTCAATGGGTAGAGAAGCTGGGGCCAGCAGATGTCATTCCTGTCACAGTCATACTCTGTATAGTTGATCTGGAACCTGACAGATGAAAGGTCTGATCAGAATACACTGGGAGGCTCTTGGCATGTTGATTGTGCAGAATCTCTAGGAAACTGAGATCACGCCCCCAAACAACCCACTTTTCAGAGTGTAAGTGTGGGATCACAAGCATTCCTCGAGCAGACCACGTGCTCCAACATGAGCCATTCAACCATGGTGTGGTATCAGCACCTGAGTGCACATGTGACATGCGTGACAGGGGCTTACCTGGTCTTGATTTGTGGACTTTGGGCAGGAATGTTGATAAATGTGACAGCAGAAGACACGGGGAAGCCCTGGGTGACGGCAGAGTCCTGACAGGCCCGGGGATCTCCACCCCCACAGCCCACCCTCCATGTCGATAAGGTGTAACTATCAGAGTAAATACAGTTAATGCTGTCATTAACCAGGAAGATGCTGAAAATAATTAAAAAGGCAATCTAGTATACAAAGTCTAATTTACCCAGAGCCTGAAAGGTGAGTCATTTTTATGTAAAATAGAGCAGTCTAATTTTGTGCAGACTAGTGATGTAGCTGTAGGTGTGAAACAGGAGAAGTGAGGCTTTGAATCCCAAATGGATGATAATATTGCAAACTGACTGACTGATTCAAACCATTTCCCATTGGTTACATAACTGGTTCATACCGGGGTTAATCATGGTAGTGAACTGGTTAGTACAGGCTAATGTTACTTTAGGCTTCTGAATCCTCATTTCCACTACAACTACCCAAAGGTTACTTGAAATAAACAGAGAGAACCTGCCAAGTTTTTTGTTCTCAGTAACTTAGAATATATTTTAAATCGTCCCACCTGACCTCCAAGGCTTGGATCTGATGACTAGTGCCATGCCCAGTGACAGTGCTGAAGATGCGCATGTTCAGGTGGGAGGGGACGTCCCTACAGACGCCAACCGAGGTTTCCACAGGGGTGGTGGCATTCAACTGTATATCTGCATGACAGGCCACAATATGCAAGAACTAACTTATGCAAAAAGTACACAGTATTACAGGGTAAGCTGAAACAATTACAATTAATTCCATGGTTGGCAATAACCAAATGTTTGATCTACTTCTTTTTGAAACTTGTAATGAAATATATGCTGACCTAATATAATGCTACAGATTGAGACATTTTTACTGCACAATTCGACTTAGAGATGACTTCATGAAAAGAACTAACAGGTAATGTTCACCCATTCGTCCAAGTTGAATGAGTTAGGGTTGCCATTCTTGGCTACATACGACGCAGTCACCAAATCACCCAGACCTCTGTGGATGGTCTCCCTGTTAAACACAGGTTTAGAGTCAAAGAAGTTTAGTCTCATTAAATACATTCTGAATAATTCTATATGAACTGTGTGTGTTGTAATACACCTGAGCTGGTTAGAGTGTGTTTAGCATGTACACACCTAAACTGATTACAGTGTGTTTAGCATGTACACACCCGAGCTGGTTACAGTGTGTTTAGCATGTACACACCTGAGCTGGTTACACTGGGTCAGGTCTTGCATGCTCAGGAGCACCAGGCACCCTGCCGTTGAATTCTCTCCAAACAGGACTGGCTTTTTCCCAGCTGAAGCACAGAGTCCGTCTCCCACTGCCATTAAAACAGGCGAACAGAGACTCCAGGGCTCACCAAAGACACACAAAAGCAGCATGCTGATCCTGCACCCTCATCCCTGCCGTACCTGGCTGCCACATGCTGATGGGTGTCCTCCGCACTGCCCCCGTGTCCCTGACCACAGAGCCCCCGATGATGGGCTTGCCAACAATATAACCTGGGACCCCAAAGTCACAGGAACTCCATTACCATGCATGAGTAGGGGAACATCCAGGTTATAACCATCACTACTGTGAAAGTGAACCCCCCCCCCCCCCGAAGTCCTAGACCCAAGTAGACCAATTATTATGGGTTCCCTCTGTCTATTTCCATCTCTTTTGCTCTCACAAAGGCTTGCCAGCATTCCTGTCTTGGAGGGAACGTTCCAGTCTGTCCCAGAATCACTGAAATGAACAGATTTCGAGGTTCTAATGCACGTAAAAGGTGTGGAATGACACAGACCTGGGTTGCTGGAGCTGGACGGGGCAGATGCATTTCTGTTCACAAATGCAGCTGAGAACCAGACTGTCAGAGTGGCTGGGAGGAGAGAGACGTAGACCAACTTCTTAGGAATTGCTGTCTTTTTATAAAACTTTCTGTATGCCATAAACAAAATAGCTCACCACCCGGATCTAGAGGCACGTCGCCAACGGTCCGACGGAGCACGATGCCCGTGAGCCCATTAGCTCTCCAGAAGAATGAATAGTCCAGGGCCAAGGTGGCATTCTGACACAGTTTGCTCCAGTTCTGCTGGGCCTCTGCGAACACACAGGAGCAACATCTAGCACCTTTTAATCACAGCCTGCATCTGAAAAATAACTGAAGGATATTTATGGATTTAGACTATGGATGTGCATCTCCATCACTGAGAAGATGCGATACTCGATGCATTGCCACCAATCCGATACATATGAAGTTGGTATTGTGATACGATGTGATTCATCCCTATTGTGATGCAATGTGATTTGACACAATACGTTACGATGCATCGCTCGCTGCACTTCCAACTCACGTAAGACTTGGCCGAGAAAATCGGGGCAAATTGGACACTAACAGCTGTGGTGAACTGGAGATGGGAGGGTGTGTTTGAGAAATAATTTTGGGGGAGAATTCAACAAGATATAAAATTATTGGTCAAAAAATATTGGTCAATTTCTAAATAATAAAAGTATATGGCCGCTATTAAGAATTGCATATAAATTAAAGTAATCCTGAATTAAATTAAAATTAAAGCCGTTTGCTGCTGCTCGCTTGATAACTCCAGTGAACAGTGCAGGCCAGGCCCCGAAACATTATGTTATGGTAACATATTGGTATGTTGGCGATGTCATGAGGTGTGGTGAAGGAGGAGCAGTAACCACGGTGACAGTCTGACTTTAGGTGTTGTAATCCAGTGGGAAGCGAAATATGATGGGACAGGTGGGTGATGGTGAAATCAACAAAATAAAACTAATCAGTTTCTTGTAAGCCTGTAGAAAATATAGCAAAGTAAACAAAAACAACTAACTTTGCACTGTATTGCAGATTCTTCCTCACTTTCCCAAAAATATAAGAATGAGTTTCTGATTCTTATCCCTTTCTAAGACACAATAGAGAGTCTGCTTTACAATAGTCACAGATTAAACTTTTCAATACAACAAAATGGTAACACTTTACTTCAGGGGACACAAAAAAATGTAGCATTGTGCTATGACTTATGTGTTAATTAACCACAAACTCAGTCTTAGTTACAAACTGATGTCATGTTTGTTCACCTTTAATGAATTGTCACACATTGTTTTTCTCAAGAAGTTACTATATTTGTTACTAAATCTGTTAATTCTGTAAACCTCTGTGACCTTCTAAAGGAACTACGAACAAATTATTGTGGTTGAAGAAATGAATAACACAAGCGGAATACTGACCTCATGTTTGTTCGTCATTAATGAATCATAACACATCTTTCACATTAAGTAGCGAGAGTAGTTTGTACTTCACTAGTAACTGGGTTATTAATAAGTACTTGTATCCCCTCAGTGTTGCCAACAAAATTACAAGTAACATTTAACCAGTTACTGGTATAGTTAACTTTCCCATAGGGGATAGAGAAAACCACTAAACATATTACATTTTATCAAAATCTTTTAAATAAACCAAATAAATTTCCATCTGGCTCATTACCAAACATGCTTAAACATTTAAACAAACAGACGGCTCAATTGTATTCCCCTAAACGTTGGATCAGCCAGGAGCCACATCTTACCTTCACAAACACAGACACAAAAGACAGTCTGCTTCTGTGCACAAAAGCTTACAAACGCAAGTAGGAATGTGAAAAAAAGACACACCCTCCTGAGGTCTGGGAGCATAATGACCCCTGAGCACATTAATAATGCCAGTAGCTCCTTAAACAAATAATATAAATCAACAAAGTAAAATAACTTAACTTGCTATTCTACATTATAATAAATCAGATTTTGCTGATGCAAATATGTCAGAAACAATGCACTCCCAAGTTGTATCTGGTGCACAGGGCAGTCACTTGGTGAAGTTCTTTGCCAGTGCACCAATCGAGAAATCTTACCATCACTAGTTTAGACTCATTAAAAAGCCTGAACATGTAAACACTGATGTAAAACACATTTCCTGCCACCCAAACAAGTATAATATTCCCTGCTCACCTTCCCTGCTCATTAGCAACCAATATGTACTCACATATTCTGAGAAACTGTATATTTCAGGGTCCCCCAATTCTGACTTTAAGGAACCCAGTTTAATCTGTATAAGAAGATACTGGACCATTAATAACTGGTAGTAGTTAAGAATTGCTACAAAGAACCAGTGCCTCTCTGAGCATGCTCAGTGTAGTATTTAACCTTACCTGCAGCTGAGGCTTGTGCCTTCCCAGAGAACCAGGAGGACTCTGTAGGGCTCCGTTTCCCAACCTGATCGCGGCTAGACACATAGGGGCTCAGGTCTTTGGTGAGTACCTCCTCCACACGCACTGTGAGTACACCTGGAGAGAGCAGGTTCATGGCAGCAGTGAACAGCCTGACAAACATATACTACATCTGCAGGTCAGCCATGCTGATTCAGACACTCATTCACCACAGAGACGGTAGTATATCACCAAAGGCAGAATAGTTGTTCAGATTTAAAATGTTTAGTGAGCACATCTTTGCGAGCTCATCTCCTTTACCCCCAAATCCATCCCGGACTCTCAGCCTCAGGGTAGGAGACGTTGGGCAGGACTGAAGACGGCCTGGGCACCAAGCACGGAAGTCCTGCAGGAAGGCTACCGGTGCGTTGCTGACACACTGGCCCACCATGGATCTCTGTGGGACAACCGGATCAGAGTACGGCTCAGTGAAGAAGGTTCTACGGGATCTGGGTGGCGGATCTCTGGGATGGAACGTGACTGTGAAGGGCTCTGACCTGGGGGATCGTAAAATACTGGCCATCCTCCGTGAAGATGGGATCTCCCTGGCGGTAGGAGCTGAGTGGAAGTGCAGGGGAAGGAGAGCGGCCCTCAAAGGATGGGTTACGCCTGGGTACGCTATGGAAAGAAGGAAGGGAAACACTCCACTCTCAGTTGAAGTGAGTGCAAGAAATGCTTGACACTTCTGCATGCTTTTGTATGGGTGATACATAAAGACCGGGGAAGGAGGCATGGTCACCTCAATTTTAAGAGTTTCTGTAAGGCATAAAATCCACAGAGTTGCATGCATGTCCCCCCCCCGACTGCCCTCACGATGTTTTGAGACGTGCTACTGAACTGCTGACCATCAGTGTGTGTGTCTGGAGGGCTTCCCAGGGATCTGCGTGCGGACGGTAATTCAAAAATACACAGATGGATATTGTAAAATCTTAGGTGGCCAGAAAAAAACAGCAACGGCTATAAACAGATAGTGACCCAAACAAAACACCCATCCAGAAGAGAAATATGGGAAACATCCCAAAATGGCACAGCCAGACAGGGTAGCATTCTCACATTATCTCCCCCTGGTAGAAGAGACCCAGAAAGGGGTTGTTTTCCGGTGGGGAGGTGACACAGAGGAAGGGAAACCAATCCGGTTCGTTTCTAGAGGACTGCTCAGAGCATTGGTAATCAGGAATGGCAGCGACAGAGCCGCCAAACGGTCCTGGGATGCAGTGGGACTTAAACAGCCGCTGGGTGTCAGGGGAGCAGTCCTGATACAGACAGACAAGAAGAGGAGAAAGAATGGAACCAAAAGTTCAGGAAATAATGCATGGTAAATGCAAGCATTGATGACTATACAGCATGATAAAAGACTTCTCCATTGTTAGTAATCTCTCTTAAATGTACAACAGAATTTCCTGCATCAAAACAGCACTACCTGATCACAACAACAAAGGATGTCGCAGGTTCCCGCTGTAAGATCACAGGGACATGCACCTAATGGCTGGAAAACTTGGTTGGGAATCACTGTTTTATTGTCTGAAAGCACAAGAGTGTAAGTGCAGGAATTATTATAAACATCACACATACACTGCTTATCTTCAAAAAAGAAAGATTATAATTCATTTTACAAATCCTTATCAATAAAAATAAATTCAGTCCGCCTGTGGTTTCAACCAACCTCAGAATTTACCACGCTGCTGATAACAAAGGCCGCTGGGTAAAATATGGCCCCAAGTCTTTAGAGTGATTTTGGTATCCATGGCGGGTCCTGGAACCGGTCCAGGCCGGTGGTATACGCATGTCACTTGTGTTCATGTATTACTGTACATTTTACAAAATTAAGCACGTGTGACATAAGGAGCTCACTCACAAGATGCAGGCCCAGTGGGGAGATCCAGGGCATAAATCTCAGCCTGCACCAGCAGTGTGGCCTGAAGCGAGTCTCCCCGGCAGGCTGAAAGCTGCAGCGTCTCCAGCACACACAGCGGCCGAGGACAGCAGTCTGTGTTGTTTCCACAGAGCTGCAGGCTGTGGTTCAGGATCAGCTCAACCTTCAGCACATCCTGCGGCATTGAGGGAGAGCTTTTTAAATGGAGCCCGGGGGAAATCAAGCTGATTTATTATCCACCTATTCATCCTCCATTACTGTTTTTCAAATAAAGGACCACAATAATTCTGGAGCCTCAGGAAGCATTAGGCAGGAGGCAGGGAACACCCTTAATGGGATGCCAGTCCACTGCAGGAGCCACTTTCCTTCATACTATTGCACATTTTAAGCAATGTGAAGACACTGTTTCTTTTAGACTGTGGGAGGAAAATGGAACGAGAGGAAAACATTCAGCAAAACACAGGGGACACATGCACACTCCACACACAAAGCAGGGACAGGAACTGAACCCATGCTCCAGGAGGTGTTAGACAACAGGGCTGCCCACCGCAAGAAATTTTAGTCACCCAAAAAAACTTCACGATGATTCTGAAAAAGCATCGAAAATTATGCTTTTGATGAAAAAACACACAACTTTTATAAACTTTTACATGCATGCTTAGTTAAAGATATTATAAAGCTGTTACTATCTGGCACTTATGGAGTGTGAAAGATCTGACTCCACCTTGGTTAAGGTGTCAGTGGTAATAGCCCACTGCCCAGAATCTCTCTGTCCACAAGATGGGGGTGGAAGACGACCTACAGAATAAGAAGGAAAAAAAGTTAACATTGTTTTTGGAAATATTCAACAATGATCATTCATAATTTTAGTTTAAAGCAGTCACTTGTTTCATTAATGACTGTACCAGTTATATTGGATGCTTGAACTCTGTTGAGAGTAAGGGAAACTCCAGAGGTGTTTCCTAGTAAGAAGGATGTCACTTTTGGTCCAAAGGCTGTGATAGATGCTGGCTGGAAAGCTGAAAAAGAAATAATTTGCGTTCATACATACTCCACATTATTCTTCATGCAAAATTCATTCGTTTTCTTGGTATTGAAGACTTTCAACATACAAGAACACCATCACTGTGTGAAACTATGCAATTTACATTAGTAGAAACTCGTGCTAAAACATCCAAGCCTTAAAATGCACTGATAAAATATTGCAAAAAAGACCATTTTAGCTATAATCCGATATTTTTGCAATAAATATACAGGAACTGAATTTGTTTGGTCAGATTTTGACAAATTTATTTTATGAACAGGATTTACAAGACAATGTCATTAATTTTTTTATTTAAATAATGATAAAGTTTCATATTAATCATAATAGATATAAATGAATTATCTAAGGCTCAGGTTTTAGCGATGCAAAAAAAAAACCAATTTTGTGGGTGCCACACAAACAATTATGCATATACGTATAACCAGAATTATATTGTTTAGCTACAGAATCAACCACAATCTAGTCAATATTTTGTTTTCCTTCTTTGATCTGCTAGTTTACTGGCTCGGTCTATAGCAGTAGACTAGGGGCACATTTTCTAAAAGCCCCTGTTAGCGCCTTACATAGTTTGAATTATTCAGTTGCATGGTTCCAATAATGTAATTTGCTAACGTAGATAGCAAGTATGTTTTCAAGAAACGTACCCCAGATTATCTTTTTTCGCCTAAGCAACAAGCAATAATTATTTTACGTAAAAAAAACTCACCAACATTTCCAAATGCTTCAGTGATAAGTGCAATAAGAATAATATACAAGCATTTATATAAAATGATGGTCATAATTATATATAAATAAATCAAGAATGATTGTTTACTATATCACTACAGCAGTACAGCACTACAGCAGCCATATTTTTGAACTGTTGACACGATGACCATGGCAACGAGGCTGCGGCGACTGCGACAGCCCGCCTGCCAGTTCAAGAGGAACTGAAGCTTTGCAATAGACAACGCGGCATGAAACAGCGCCGCTTACGTGCAACAGTGGTGAATTGCCCCTCACATATTTCATTTTCCATCCACTTCTCAATCATTACACAACACACTGCACATTTAACTTTATTTAATTATTATTGTATAATATTTTATTTTAACCCACTAAAATATGCATGCGTTTTTGTTTGAATAACTTTGTGCATAAAGCTTTTTGGATCATGTAACAGTGCACGGTAATATAAATAATCGTGTCAACTGAAAGTGAAATGTAATACGTCCAAGCAGCTAGGTGGCGTTTGTTCGTTGCATAGTATCGAAGTGTAAACGACTTCTGACATGCACTTTGCTTGTTCATTGCAGTTTTTCCTCTACACCAACGTGCTTTATGTAGTAAATAGAGGATCGTGCGTATGTACATAGTGTGAAATCTTCTTTGCTCGTCAGATATATATAAAGACAAATTTATAATGTCTCCGAACGAGTCATTGCAGCTCCAGTTAGAAGAGTGCAATCTACTTTTTTTAAACGCTGGGGGTGAATTACATGTTAATTTAAAAACTGTATTCCCTCTTTTCATCAAAAATCTGGGCGACTGCTTGAGGTAAAAAGAAAAGTACAATTATTTGAAAGTTGTCAGATGTGGTAACGGTCCATGTCATGCATTGTTTCAATCAGCCTAGCGGGGTATCATGACTGGTTGGGTGAATCACCAGTCTATGGTTTATATGTACAGGAGCAATGTGAAGCGATGCAAGGAGAGAAACCTGGAAGAAGCTTCTCAGTTGCTCAGGAGAATATCGAAGAATCTGCTGGAGTCCCTAGAAATAAAGTACATGCTGCCTCTAATACAGTTAATCATCTCCATGCAGTTGGAAACTCTGCAGGTCTCCACAGTCTTCCGGAAACTGGACCAGGTTGGTGCCCATTCTGTCTGGGCTAAATGTAACAGAAGCAGTGAATATGTTTTTTTAAAAAATGTTTTTTTTTATTTTGTTTTGTTTTCCTAAACCACACCCCTTAACAGATGATGCAACATTTCTTAGAGATCAACCATTTTCTCGTTTTCGAAGAGGTACAAAAGTGTTTGAACGCTGTAATGGATTCGGATCAGGTACTGTGTCATTAACGTAGCCGCTAGTTGGTTTATTAAGTGTATTTCTGGTGATAGAGGTATGTTATAACCAGTTTAGTCAATTTATTTTTGACGTCTAATAGATGTTGGAGGTGAAGGGACTTCAGACCGGTGAGTTTGACACTGACAGCTGATGTCTGTTGTGAAATGCACTGTTATTGGGGTTTTTCTGTATTTGCTGTGGTGTATGTGTGAATATGAACTCTCCGCAGTTTGCATGTTCCTGGAGGACAGCACAGTGGGCCGGGAAGTTCTGAGACAGGCCTTCCCCTCTTTGCTCCACAAAGTGGACCAGGCATTTTCCAGCATCATGGAGCAGGAGGTCTTAAGAAATGGAGACGCATGTTATAATGCCGTCAAGGTTGGTCAGGTGGTCTGTGACACCACTATCATGTTATAATGCCGTCAAGGTTGGTCAGGTGGTCTGTGACACCACTATCATGTTTAGAGTGGCTAATAAAAGGACCCGCATGAGCGAGGCTCACCATCTAAATCCTGTACTGTACAGGTGTGTCTGCAGATGTTCCAGCTGTTGCCTGAAGAGGTAACCCCTCTGGTGTGGAAGGATGGGGGTGCCGTCTCGCCCCTGCCAGACATTTTGAAGTGCTTGATGGATATTATCCTAGGAGAGGTATTAATCATGAGCTTTTACTCAGAATTTTAAATACATTGAGAAACATAAGAAACTAGAACTGGATAAGGGGGCAGTTTGTTTTGAAAAATATGTCAATATAATTAATATTATATAAAGTTTGATTGATAGCAGACAGTTCTTATTAAAATCAGTATAATATTGATGTTTTGAAATATAGTAACAATAGTTGATCCCTGTGGGGAAATTCTCTTTATGCTTCCCCTAACTTGGTCTCTGTAGGTGAGAGCAAGATGGCTGTGAAGGGCAGCCTCTGATAACAGTATTCACAGAGGTGGGGGTTAAGGGCCTTGCTCAAGGACCCACAAATGTGACTCAAACCGGCAACCTTCTGATCACAGGCACATAGGCTTAGCCCACTGAGCCACATGCTGCCCTCAAGAATTCTTTAATTGGAAAAATTAATCTAATGCATCAAGTGTAACAGGGTCCCGCATAGGTCAGCTACATAGGACACATGCTGTGATGTAAGCAGTTGAATTTGACATGTCATTTTGTGGGGGAATAATTGCATCTGTTTCTCTTGTTTTGTATCTGTGGCCAGAGCTCCAGCAGGGACACCCGTTTCCTGGCCGGCACGGCCATGGTCATGCTGATCAACACCTCCCCGACGGCTGAGGGCGGAGCCACAGCTGCGTGGAGCATGCTAGAGGTCATATGCCAAGGTCAGCCTGGTAAACAGCATCACCTACGGTTAAAGGCTTAGGTTAAGAGGAAAGCATTGTGCTGTGCACGACATTACGAAGCATTCTGCTTTGAAATAAACTTTATCTACAGGGTCATTCTGGCATCAGATTTATAATTCAATTTACATTCCTAAAATAATCTATCATACTGTGTTAATGAATATAGAGTATAATTGTTGCTCTGGATAAACAGTTCTGTTGGGCCACTTACTAAATAGGACACAGTGTGGGGTTGACATTTAACTAATAGCGCTGCAGCATTTCTGCTTCACATATGAAGTGAATTAGGAATAATAATAATATTAGTAGTGATTAAGGTTAATGAACGTCTTTTATCAGAGCCCCGGGAACTGTGTGTTGGGGAGCTGAGAATACAGTGCAGGCCGGGGCAGGATCCTGTGGGGAGGCTGGCGGTGAGCAGGGGGCTGCTGTCATGCTGCCGCCAGGACGTGCTGCTCTGTGCTGGGGGCGGCAAACAGGTACTGATCCTGTGTGGTGGGGCTGGGGGACGAGGCTATACCAGTGACTGTGTAATATGGAGGGGGAGGAAGATCTTAACATCATTCAGGAAGTTACACACAGGGCTCAAACAGGGCTCAGAAATGAAATAAACCACTATTTAATAAACTACTATTTTAACGTTTTTGTTCTTGTAATTAAGTAGCAGGGGCCTATACTACTAGGGTGACCAGGTGATCCATGTCAGGGAGGACACTCTGAGCTAGGACAGGATTTGTAAATTACCATTTCAATTAAA
>JAODKF010000046.1:37315220-37332191 GCA_026779585.1 Mormyrus proboscirostris
GCATTACATAAAAAAAATTGGTAATATTTTACTTGGTATAAATGTCAGTAACGTGCATTACAATGCATTTTTAACCCAGAATGAAGTGATGTTTTTTTTTCTCATACAGATTCATCAAAATCACAGAGAGATCAGCAGAGGAGAAATGTCCGTGCAAAACATTTTATTTCTTGTAGTCAGACAGAACAGAGAGATGAGTGAACCAGCAATTAACTGATCTAACGTCAGATAGTAAATTTTCCAGATGGGCAAACGCCCATTACTTTAAGTTTGTGACTTGGGGTTATAGACACTGACGTGGGCTTCAAACTGAATCAAATTGACAGAAAACAGATGGTCACAATCGGGGTTGGATATGTGGTTAATAGGGGGGCGCGGCACACAAGAGGATCGGACAGGCAGGTCATGACAATTACACTCGTATTACCCAAAATATTAAAGAAGAAATATTAGACGTCATAGATATACTGTGCTCTTCCCCTCTGAGCCTTCTGCAGCTAGTGTTATGCAAATGGGTGAGGAGCTCTGACATTTGGGAGAGTCAAAGTAGAGCCGCTGCTCCTCTGCATCGATAGTAACCAGTTGAGGTGGTTTGGGCATCTATCTCAGATGCCTGCTGGGCAGCTTCCTAAGGAGGTAGTTCAGACATGTCCAACTGGGAGGAGGCCCCGGGGCAGACCCAGGACACGCTTGAGAGATTTAAATCTCTCGGCTGCTCTGGGAACGCCTTGGTATTCCCCCGGTAGAGCTGGAGGAGGTGGTTGGTGAGAGGGAGGTCTGAGCATCCCTGCTTCAACTGCTGGCCCCATGAACCGACCACAGATAAGCGGCGGATAATGGATGGATGGATGAATATAAAATGTACTTAAATCATAACACTCCCATTTACAGTTGTGGGGTAATTCCATTACTGTGTATTTCAGATTTTTTTTTTTTTTTATAGCTAATATGTCAGCCTTGATCACCTGGGCCAGATGCAGAGGATTGTGGGACTTCTTCTCTATGTCCAACCTTCTGGTTCTCATTACCTGCTTGGAGGATTCCACCAATGAGGTGAATGTGGAGTACCTGTACTTATTTGGGCTTGGTTAGCAGTGGTTAACTGGACTAAACATGAACAGAAGGTCTGGGGCTTTAACTGTATAATTCAATTAAATAGTATTTGTACTGCGCATTTTCACAGCATTACACTGGCTCAAAGTGCTTCACATTATTCCTGCCCAATGCCACCAGACAGTAAGCTAGAGGTGATAGTGGCAAGGAAAATTTCTCTAGTAGGGAGGAACCAGACTCAAAGGGGGCGTCCATCCTCCTGGGCTGGTAGAGAAAGTCAAATGTACTAAGTCCCGATTTTTAATCTGCAATTTGTTAAATCTGGGTGTAAATGCAAAATCGCATACAGAAATGCAGGCGGGAGAGATGTCACAGGAAGTACGGGTGTCGCAGGCAGCAGGGGGGCAGGACACCTGGGGGGCAGGGTAAAAAAGTGCACTAGCCAAAGAACAGTCATGGGCAAAAGTTGTGGTAGTGACACAAATTTTGAATTTTGCTGTTTCTCTGGTATATTGAAGAACAATTCTAAACATTTCAAAAAGTTTAAAAGGCTTTTATTGGCAAATACATGAATTTCATACAAAGAGCCAATATTTACAGTGTTGGCCCTTCCTTCTTCATAACATCTGCAATTCGCTCTGGCAAGCTGGATATCAGCTTCTGAGCCAAATCCTGACTGATGGTGATACATTCTTGCCTTGTTAGTGCTTGGAGTTGATCACAGTTTGTGGGCTTCTGCTTGTCCACCCGCTTTTTGAGGACTGACCACAGCTTCTAAATGGGATTAAGATCTGGGGAGTTTCCTGTCCACGGAATTTCAATGTTATGATCTCTGAGCCACTTCATTGTCACTGCTGCCTTGTGACGTGGCACTCCGTCATGCCGGCAGATACACAGGTCTCAGAAGGGGGCTTCATCAGGGAAAATAACTGCGCACCAGTCTTCTGAACTACAAGCACTGCACAGCAGAAGACTGGTGCTCTGATTTCTCTGAAGTCCCCTTCCAACAAAATTAATCTTCAGTATCAACACATAAAAAAAAAATAACATGCTGAGGCAGCAAAGTTTGCAGAACACAAAATTTGTTTCACTTCTGAAACTTTTGGCCATGACTGTAGAGGAAACAAGAGGTAGAGCAAACAGTTAGGTGAGTGGAGTATGTGCCGTAAGCTCCGGCAGATAAGGCAGCAGTAGGAGGGAGAGGCAGGTGGTAACACTGGTATGGGGGAGGGGTCCCTGAACATCAGCACTCCAGTTCTACAAGGGGGTGTGAAGCTAGAGTGACAGCACTGACAGTTCAGTTCATCCAAAGACAATGGCACCGATTCCCACCCAGCAATACACCTCACACTATAGGTCTAACTGCGAGTTAGCAATTAGCTACAGATAAACCTAGAGTCCCTGTAAGCAAGACTAAACACTAAACAAGTGTGTCTCTGTAGGAGGATGCTCTGCAGTCTGCTCTAGGCACTGGTCTGTTTGTGTGACGCTGTTCTGTGCGTCTAAGTGTCTTCTCTGCATGTTAAACCAGCCAATCACAGAGCTGACGTGGCGATTCTCTGTAGATCCGCGAGATGGCCTCTGAGTCGATCCTGAAGTTCTTCCCCCCGGGTCTGCCTGAGGAGCTCAGCCGCGCGTTGTTGGAGAGGGCTCAGGTGCTCCTGTGCAGCCCACGTGTGCAGGAGGCGCAGGCAGGGGCACTCCTCACCAAGGTCCTCCTTCAAAAGTAAGGAGCGCTCCTCCTAGCTTTAACAACTCTGAGCTATTAGTTAAGTTCTCCCCAAACAAGCTTAATGGGACAAATGACCTCCTCTCGCTGGTAAATTTCTTGTGTTCCTAGTTACAGCAGGGGTTTATCTGTGGTGGTTGTGACCCATTTCTTCCCTCTGCTCGCTCCCTGAAGGTCCCAGGACATCTCCGTGGTGTTACAGGAGGGATACCACCTGCCTGATGGGTCCAGGAGTTCCCCAGAGGTGAAGATGGCGGCTATAGTCCAGTACCTACTTGGGGAACTGGAACTGCATTACCTGACTGCTCGGACGGACATGCTGCTGGCTGCCAGGACCAGGCCCATTCATGGTGAGACCACAGCAGCTAATCTTCATGCGACAACTTTGGGTTCTGTGTGTGCTATTCCGAAACGTAGTATCACCGACCCGGTCACTTAGGCTTGTCCCGTCATCCACAGGTATCCTCTCCGCATTCCGGAGATGCCTTCTGGAAAGCCCACGTGTCTCATTTCCACTGCAGGGGGCAGCATTGAGCCAAAATGTAATGGCCATCATTCTGAGTTTGCTTGAGAAAATTACCCACCTTTTACTAGGCATCCTGTATGGGGACAAGGCTGACTGTACAGAGGAGGAAGGTATCCCATCTCTTAGGTCTTTTGGTTTTAGATTCTGAGGATTTTACAGTTTCTTGCAAAGTAGATTGGGGACAGTAGATGTGTAGTTTAAAGTTTGCTACCTATAGCAAGTTAAATTAATCTATTCTTAGGATCACGAACGTTGCCTTTTTCAATGGAATGTGAGCAACTTGCTAACATATTAGTGCCCGTGCTGCACATTTATAATAGTGCTGTTGTTCCTGTTAGAAAGTTCATTGCCCTCTTCCTGTTAATGTCAGAGGCTCCGCCTTCCTTCTGTGCCATGGGAAACGCCATCCGGACCGTGATCGCCCAGGGTGGCGGGCAGGAGGATGAGGGGGAGGGGGAGGAGTGTGTGTTGCTGTCGGAGGAGCACAGCCTGGTGCTCACCTGCTGCTGGGTCTCCTTCAAGGTGAGCACAGATGGAGCACCATCTGGAAATCAAAGCTTCTCATTAATAATAAATATATTTCTGCAAAAGGAAGGATGAATGTGACAAATCTGGCTGTGTGTGTATTTCAGCATAGTTTGACTAAATTATGCCTCTTCTACAGAGTCAATAATAATATAGTATTAAAGTTTGTTTTGTTTAAAGCTATAACTTGTTCAATAGTTGTAATGTGTTTTGCTTTCTCTTGGAAGGAAATTGGGATTTTCTTAGGCGGCCTAGTTGAGATGGTTTTGGGGGAAAGCTGGGGAGGGGAGCACCCTCTGAGTACCGAGGACCTGAAAAGGGTGGCGAAGATATTCCGGGACATCTTGCTGAAATGTCGCCACTGGGTAAGGAGCCCGTACCCCCTCAGTCAGGATTCTTTGTGAAACGCAGAGACTGAAAGAGCGAAGGCGGAGTGGATGGTGAGGGGGTGTGTGGGCTTGTCTGTGTGGTTATATGTGTGGGTGAGTGTGTGTGGGGGGGTGGGTGACCTGGCCCCAAGGTTGTCACATGTGGTTTCGTTGGGTTGTGCAGGTTGGCCCCAATGGGCTAGAAGTAGAGAGATATTGTTGTTTACGTCAAAAGGAGGGAGAGATCCTGTATGCCATCCATCCATCCATCCATCCATCCATCCATCCATCCATCCATCCATTGTAATTTAGTGACGTCACAGGAATCCCTCCCTCCCCCAGTTACCCACTCCTAGTTTTTGGGTAGCGTCTGGAATACGTAGTAGCCCAAACTTGAAGGTTTCACATTAAAAGTGCTTCTCCCCCTTACTGACCCTGTGTCACCCCCCCCCCCCTCCCCAGGGTGCTGTAGAAGGTTGCTGCAGTGGTTTAACCAGGTTTTGTGCCGCCCTCTTGGGCAGCTGTGACACTGAGCTGCAGGTGATCCCAGGCCTCCTGCTGGAGCAGGTATGCTGCCCCCCCCCTTCCCACACACACACACACACACACACACATACAAACACACACAAACACACACACACACCAGCCCCAGCTTACAAACCTATTAGCTCCTCACTCCAGGTCTGTCTTTCCCATTTCCCCATTCCTAGCAGGAAATTTACATGCAGGTTCTTGCTGTAGCTCGACTTATTTTTCATCATTTATTTTTACTAATTAACTGAATGATTAGAGCAAATTCGACTGAACTGCAGTAGACACACAGTTCAATGGGAAGTCCCCATCTTCCGACGACCTGGCCACTTTTGACCTCGGCTGGAGAGACGGGCCACTCAGAGACGTAGCTCCTTTTCCTCTCCTAGGTGCTGGCGGTGCTTCAGGGGCGCTGTGCCACCTCTGTGACCAGGCGGGCGGCAGGGCTGCCCATGCTGGTGCTGTGCATCCTGTCAGCAGAGGAGGCGGGCAAGGCTAGGCCCTCGCTGGCCCACACCATGCGGGTGCTGCTGGAGACGGCTGGTCAGCCCGTGTCTGACAACTGGGACCAGACACTGGACCTTCCACAGGTTTGTTCATCCACAGACATACGTGCACATGCACCTATACACACACAAACACGCATGCACACGCACGTCAGGTAAACATATCTGTATGGGGACCACTCATTCATTTCTATGGGAAAAATGCTAACGCTATCTATGACAACCTTAACCCCTACCCAGCCTTAACCATAACCATAAGTAACCAAGGAAAATACAAGAGTCTTTGCATTTTTAGTTTTTTCATTGCAGTCACAGATTTTTATTAAATTGAGTTTCCCTTAACTGATCCCCATAAGGGAAAAGAAAAAACGGGTATTTATCCAGTTGTAGGGACATTGTGTTCTTGTAAGGTATGCACACTCGCGGGCACACACACACACACACACACACACACACAGAAATGCAGTATATCACACCACACCCACGATCACTTACAGCACATGTCTCTTGGATGCTTGGCTGAACAGTACTTGAGCACTGTGGTGTTGCATTTCATGCAGTATATATTCTGTATGTAACCACATTATTTGCATTAATTAGCAGATGTACCTAATATACTGGCCACTGAGGGCAGATCATTATGCTATACTTCACATTATTCACAGATACTTGTACACAGATGTGAATAATTAAAGAGAGTAGTCTAGTATCAAAGCAGAACACTGATCATGCATGTTAGGTCTGGATTAGCGGTCTGTTTTCCTCTCTGTCTCCTTCTGTCCAGTCCATTCCTGTTTCTCTGACTGTCTTTTCCTCTATCTGTCCATCGTTCTGTCCTTCCTGTGTCTCTCTGTCCTTACTCCTTTTGCATTGTCCCCACCCTCAGGTTGGTGCAGTTCACACTCTGCAGGCACTGGTGCGTGGTTCTGGGTTGGGCGTGGCCATGTTCCAGTATGCCTCCCCCGTTGCCATCTTGTCCCTGAAACTCCTGAGCTCCCCCTGCTGGGCGATGAGGAATGCCGCATTGCAGCTTTACAGTAAGGCAGTGTCACCTTGCTCGCTCCCACCCCCCAGCCATGCTGACCATCCACTACCAGCCTCCCCCCGGTCCTGTCCTTCCCAATCAGAGGTGGATGGTCCAGGTCCAGAAAGTACAAATCCAGACCAGGATTTTGTTTCAACCAACCAGGTAAGTATTCTGTGACTGAGACTCTTTACACTGACCTGGTTGGTTGAAACAAAATCCTGGTCTGGGTTTGTACTTTCTGAAGCGCAACTTTCCACCTCTGTTATTTATAAAAGAGATCAGGTATTTGGGAGGCTAATCCAGGCTATGGGGGGCACGGTGACTCGCTGGGTAGCGCTGTGACTCGCTGGGTAGCACTGTGACTCGCTGGGTAGCACTGTGGCGTCAGACCTCCAGCGTTGGGGGTTTGAGTCCCAGCTCCACTGTACATGTGGAGTTTGTATGTCTTTCTTTCCAAACTTTGACATTTCAAGACATGAAGTTAGAGTCATTGACATCTCGAAACTGCCCATAGTGTGTGTGTGTGTGTGTGTGTGTGTGTGTGTGTGTGTGAGCCAGGTACACATTGCATTGTGGTAGAAACCTGTTATTTTGATGTGCTGGAAACCATTTCATTTTGGTTCCCACAAGTGGAAATTCAATTTTTTAAAAATGTAACTGCAGTCAAAAAACTAAAAATGTTTTATGTTTTGTTTGGTTACATATGGTTAAGGTTAGGGCTGAGTAGGGTTAAGGTTGTCAGAGATTTCCTCATAGAAATTAATGGAGAGTCCCCACAAAGATATAATTATTATAAACCTGTGTGTGTTTGTGCGTGTGCGTGTGCGTGCGTGTGTGTGTGTGTGTGTGTCTCCTGGCTGCCTAGGATAAGCTCTAGGCCACCCCACAATTCTGCAAGGGACATGCAGTTTATACAATAAGCTTAGGCCATTTCCTTTTATTAATTTAATTAAGCAAGATTTAAAGTGCCTGGAAAGGAAATACATGATCTGAATCGATGTCTGGTTGCCATCACTGTTCCAGATGCCTTATGCTCACGCATGTTGGGCCAACGGCCCGGCAGTGATGATGGACTGGTGCATCATGGGATGTCTCCCTCAGCCTTCTTCACCCACTACACCGCCTTACTACCCTTCCTCTTGGGCGAGTTGCGGGGGGCAGCCAGCGAGCTCCTGGGGGCCTCTGGGGAAGCCCGACTTCGCCTGCACCCCTCCTTGTTCCCTGTCCTGACCCTCCTGGCCAAGCTGCAGCCGGGAGTCCAGGATCGCACACAGTAAGTGGGGAAGGGGCCTTTTCAAGCCTGACCACTCCAATATGTTGAATATTAAGGCTTTTCTCTTTAAACAACCCCCCCCAGAAGTCTGTCAGACTTCCAGATGCCCCTGCTACAGTTGGCCGGAAGCCCCATCTACCACGTTAGAGTGATGGCGTGTAGAGCCTTGGTTGCCATGACACCACCCGTGGAATACATGAACATTCTGCTGGGGTTGGCCAGAGAACTGCCTGACCCTGAGGACCCCTACTGCCACAACCGGCTGCATGGGCAGCTGCTGCAGATGAGTGCCCTTCTGGGGAGGGCTCTGGCTGCAGTCAGGTATGTGTGGAGAGTAACAGGGGGCACTCATGTGAAACGTGTTAACGTTTGTGTTCTACGGTAAGGATACGTGTAAGTAACGAGACATGGTGAATTCTTTATTTTGCAGTGACAACATTGAGGCCCTACACCAGGTGGTGAAGCTCTTCGAGTCCAAATGGTGGTTGGTGACCTCAACCCAGAGGTGCCCCCTTATCCGGTTGACCTACCTGCAGGTTCTGCTCCACCTGAGGGGGTTCTGCTCACCTGGATTCTCGGAGCAGCTTCTGACTGAACTTCTCCTGCAGTTGCTTAGTCCCGGCCAGAAGCAGCTGGTAGGGAACCCATCTCTCCATCTGAGCCCGTTATACCCCAAGAGCAGTAATGTGTTTCATTGCTTCCTTCTGTCTTGAATTACTCTGAAATGAATGTTGATGGCTTCTTCTTACACCAGTAATTTATTCTGAATTTGGAAGTGCATATGTCAAAATTAAATAATAGAAGTTAATATACCTCCTTAACCATATAGCCATTCTTAAAATTTTATACACTGTTAAGCTTAATGGAATTGGGTAGTGGTTTGTACTGAAGCGCGATCTTTATGGTGAAACAGCATTGTCTCACTTGGGGGGATTTAAATCGCACCTGTGCAGGTGGGTTCCGCTTCCTTCCTTCAAAACGCTGCTCGCTTCCTGTGCGAAGAGACCGTGAGACTGGGTGACACGCGGCGGGTGGCTGAATTGTGGGAGAACTTTCCAGAAGAGGGTACCGATGTGCAGCTTGCATTGGTCAGGTGGATATTGGAGGATCAAGGATGGAGAGGAACCAGCATGCATCAAGTCCTGGAGACGGCCCTGCAGGTAACACAGCAGCATTAGATGGGAATATGGAATGATTGGGCTGGGAACCCACAATGTTTTAAGTGAATGCTTCTATGGAAAACCGTGTAAGAAAACATAAGTAGATAAGAAAAATTCACATCATGGTGGGGGGGTAAAGTTTAATTTCCTTCCTGTTACAACAAAGGCATTTTGTATTTTCTGCATTTGATTTACGTATACTAATAACGATAACGAAGGCCTTTTCCACTAAAACAAAGATAGGATTTCCGTCTTTTCAGTAAGGCGTTGATTCTAGTCAGTATAAAAATGATTGCAATAAAATGAACCAAACTGCATGCCGGTCATGTTCAGTTTTTTATGAGAATCTGAAAATGGCTTAGATTCAACCACAGAATGTAATAGGGATTTATTTAGATTGTATGTCTGAGTTGTAATTCTTTAAGCCAGTAGGTTTTCAAACCTGAGAATATGAGAATAATATGGACTGAAATAGCAGGTTGTAGAAAGAGAATAGAAGCAGTTTATCATTCAGCTTTCGGATCTTTGTTTGGCTCTGTCAGTCACAAGTTGTGTTTTTCCAAGGCCAACCTGAAGGCGGCGCTGTTGAGTGGGAATGTCGAGTACAGAAAGACATACCTGGCAGCTCTTTTGGCCGTGCTGACCCCTACAGACCTCACGCTTCAGCAGCCAGCCTCGCTGGATGGGGCTGAGCTGCTCCTGGAGGTTCTGGAGAGTGGCGGCGGTGGTCCGGAGCTCCTCTCCCAAGCTCTCGCTGCCCTCAGCGTTCTGCTGGACGTCAGGTCACTGCTCCCCTACTAGTCTGTAATTCAGTGGTCATGCTACACCTGCAAGGAAGCCATCAAAACTCTCCATTCCTTAGCAACAATCATTTGACGAGGCAGAACCCCATAATACAGCCAGCGTTCATTTCTTTTCCCTCATGATTCAGTGATAATCAATCCACTGTCTTTAGTCCCTCTGTGACAATCATCCCTCACTCTCCTGTCCTTTACAGTCATCCTTCTGTGATAATCATCCCTCACTCTCCTGTCCTTTACAGTCATCCTTCTGTGACAATCATCCCTCACTCTCCTGTCCTTTACAGTCATCCTTCTGTGATAATCATCCCTCACTCTCCTGTCCTTTACAGTCATCCTTCTGTGATAAACGTCTCTTGCTCTTTACTGATACTAATTATCCCTCACTCTCCTCTCTTTAATCATTACTCTCTTCTTCCTATATAGTCTTTCATCTGTGATAAATCATTTCATTACTCCTTCTGCACTTATAATCCCTTGCTCCTCAGTCCTCGTCCTGTGATGACATCCCTCGCTCCCACGCTTCTGCACTGATCGTCTCTCTTTATGTCTCCGCCTTCAGCTCCGAGTCGCTGCTGACTGACCGCTGGTGCCGTCAGCTGGAGAAGTACAGGGTCCCGGAAGCCCCTGAAGTCCTGAGGCTGGCGTGTGCTCAGGCCGTGCGGTTAGCTGGCCCCCGTCTCTTATGCTCCTGCCTTCAGGGAGGCTCCTCCAGTTCAGCACTGAGTGTTAGGTTAGTGGTGCTACTCATTTTACCAATCAGCACTGAGAATCAAGTCACCTCCACTGTTCCCTTCACGTCCTGTCAGCCCGGTCAGAGCTAAGGCTGTGTGTCAGATCAAATCACCCCTTAGGGTATCGCAGTGTACTGCGTTAGTGCTCTCCCAATGATGGTTAGGTTGCATTGCATGTTACCGTTTCCTCAATATCTGGTTGTGCGCATTCAGCATTTCAGAACTGGGTTGTGTGTTAGTCATTGCAGTCAGTGATTTTACTCACTTACTAAAATTTTGAGATGTGCACCTATTTTTTATATTCTGTTTAGTGCTGGGAAATTTATTGCACTATCAAAGTCATAATGCTTTGTTATTTCTTTGATTACTTTAATTCATGCATTATTTTGTTACCTGTTTTAATAGTGGCCTATAATATTCCTTCCTGGTTGTAAACAGCATGAGAGTTTGGACCTCCTGATTTTTTGACGTGTCCTTGGTCAATAAGGGACGGGCTTGTATCTCACTTCTTTAACCAATCACAGTTTTCATTTTATGGCATCACCAGATTGGTCTGTTATACCTTTGAACTCAAAGCTTCCAGCCATTGACACTGGGGCAGTGTGTAGCCCAGCTGGCTAAGCCTCTGTGCCTGTGACTGGAAGGTTGTCAGTTCAAGTTCTCAGAATTCAGAGCTATAATCAAAAATTCAGTTAGTGTCTCATGGGGAAACTGATTTTACCTGGTTTATTTTGTAAAAAAAATGCCAGACGAAGGCATACCCAGGATAAAAATATCATAATTTGCAATATTTGCTTATACCGTAAAATTAAAATATATCATGTTTACTGCATTTTCACTGGTTGTCTTTTCTCTTTTTAGAGCCATTTGCCAAATAGATTTTAGATTTTAAATCAATCAAACTAATAATATACGAGTCATTCTCATGAACTAGAAAATTTTAAAGTGTTATGGTGAAATACAATGTTTTTTGTAGACCAATTGACATTAACTTTTTAGGCATATTAAAATTGCCATTTGTTTCTGTTATTTGATGATTTTTAACCATTTCTCCCAAATAGGAAGCCAGAAATTAGGAACACAACACTTTTATTGCAGAAATAAATGGTAGCAAATCTTGATTAACTACCCCAAAGGCAAAATTGACAGTTTAGACATTGAAGTAGATACTGGGTCAGCCTGACATTTTATTCCCGTCACATTAAAAGTCGTTTATTTGGCCGCCTCCTGCCTGCCCAGGTTGATCAGCACCGGCCTCCACCTTCTGAATGACGAGGACCAGCGCGTTCGTGCTGAGGCCGCCTGCTTTGCGTCGGCAGTGGGCCGGCTCCGGGCGGGACGGCCCGGGGAGAGCTGCGTCCAGGCGCAGGCCAGTCGGGGGCTGCTGCTGCTCCTCGATCTGCTGCTGGAGGAGCTGTGGGACGGCCCCGAGACCCTGGAGACTGTGCTGCTGCCCCTGCCGGAGCTGGACCTCGGCGCCGTGCTGAGCGGCACGCGGGGCTCTGGGTGACTCTCACACTCGCGCTCCTGCTTTCACAGACCTGCCGTCCCTTCGCTTCTTTTTTTTTAAAGCTTGATCTTTTCTAGGCGTTGCAGTCTGTACGAGCAGGACGAGGCGAATGTGTTTGCTGAGCCGGCAGCAATGTCGGAGCTGCTGCTGCCCTATCTGCTCCGACTGGCTGATAGATACCCAGAATGCTCCTCTCTCCGTGTTGCCATGGCACTCTGGGTCAGGGAAAACACTGGGCTTGTCTGGGAGAATGTCTCCCTCTGCAAACAGTTCAACCCAGGTATAAAACATCATTCCTTTATTTATCCATCACTCCCTTTTCTTATTAGCCTAATCTTGGCCTGTTTACTTACAGTCATGGGGTTGTGCTGTTGCCAGCAGTTAAATTTCTGGTGAGGTTCAGGCTATTAGTTAAGTTTGCCAGTGTCCAGTGCCCAGTTGTTATAGCCTTAGGAAAAATACATATACATGCCTTCCACCAATAAAGAGATTTTTTTCCATATAAACTGTAAAATGTGGAGGGGAAAATTGTTTTTAGATGAAGTATGATGGTCAAAAATAGCTGATAAATGACTAAATGACCTCAGCTACTCTCACCCCGTGCAAAGACATCGTGTATGTTTGCATGTTAGAGCTTTAAGAAACAACGGAAAATTTTTGTTTGTCAACATTTGTTTAAACAATTGTTATTGTTTGGGTGAAATTGAATTTCATGCAAAATGCCTACAAATCTTGATGTAGATATATTTGCTCATGGATGTGTGTGTGTGTGCATCTGTGTTTGAATGTATTTCTTAGTAGATGTGCTTATATGGAGAAAAAGGTGTGTCTGTTTTAAAATGAGTGTGAAATAAAGAAAGAAGCTGTTTTTCTTGGCTTTGCCGTCTTCGGCAGCTGATTCGGGGTCCTGGCTGCGTCTCCTGGCCGAGTCACGCTTCCACGGAGCCCTGTGCGGCCTCTTCGTCAGGGCCGGCTTCCTGCTGCGTCTCCTGGACACATGTGAGGATCTGCGGCCGCTGTGTGACCCCTGTGGCCTCCGCGCGGACTTTCGCGTCGCCCACGGCCTCCTCTGTCGCAGCGGTGTCCTCCTGCCCGCCGGCATCCCCTTGGCCCTTGGGCTGGAATGATCATCGGAGCAGCCGCTTCCCACTCTGCCTTTCAGGACTCTGTCCCACTGCTCGGAATCTTTGGAGAGAACGTTCACCTGTATAATTACCGCACAAGTCTGAACAGGAATGGTACTTTTTGTACAGAGCAGACCTTACAGTATTGCAGCCTTATTGCTAAAATTTTAGTGTGACTACAACGATGAGCTTAGAGTACTATGGGATGTAAACGATCAGGTTGGTCTTTTTCTTCCCAGACCTGATTTTTGGAAAGTGCACCTTTTTGTAATTGCAGTGATTTTTAAAGTACTGTTTTAAATTGAAATATATTTATTTGTTGTTTTTCTTAATAATAAAGAAAAAAAAATGACCATTTGAGCTGAGTGTAATTGTAATAAAAATCCTTCTGCCATCCTGAAGGTGATGCCAAAGTCTGTTCACTGCTGTGCTGCACCTTAGTGGACAGAAGAACCTGAACAAAACCCACCATAGAAAGGAGGGTCGCATCTGCCTCAGACTGGTTCAGACCGCTTCTCCTGTTCTCCTGTGTCCTGAAGGCTACGGGGTTGCAGCACTGCCAGTGCCCACTGGGGGGCACTCAGGTGCCGGTCCTTCCCCCACCCCCAGGTTCTGATCATGTTACACATTAACCAAGCCTAATCAGTTTGACATGAGCGTTGCTGAGGCTCGGGATGTGATATAATGCCGTCAGCCAGGCGTGCGGACAAGGACTGGCTTTGATAACCCCATTAGGCTACTCTTCTTGCACAAATGTCCATTTTCAGGCCCTGATGGAGGCACCACAGGCTGATTACCACGGGTGTGCCTGGTTGCTGAGCAACAATGCACATTAGTGCAATGGGACACCAAAACAGCAGCTCATCTACCCATGAAAGATTAAAGAGTTGCTTTATTCTGTGTGATGTGGATTTCAGTTGTAATGGGGCATGAATACTAGTGGTCTTATATGGAAAACATAACATTTCTTTGTAATGAAATGTGTATGGCACTCTTGATTCCAGAGAGCAAGATTTTTTTATTTTTTTTTTAATTTAACAAATCACATTATAGAATTCTGGAGTTCCGTAAGTCTGCTAAACATGATAAATGTTAAGGGAAATGGGGACCTTTCAAGAATAACACATGGTCTGTCCCCTCCTTGTTGACTAGTGTTAAAGAATATTTTGTGCAACTCGGCTCTCAGCTGTTTCATGTGTGCAGGCACTTCCTGTTAACAGCTGTGCGGAACAGGCGCTGAAATAATTTCCTGCTTAACAAGGTACAAAGTCTCTCAGACAGTTTTCTGCAACTGTGCTACAGGCACAAGGCAGAGCATAACAAAGTCAACCCTTCGCAAGGCACACTCACACATCATTCACTCACACGTGAACACCTCTTCCTGTCATGGAAAGTGCCGGTCATAGTGAAAATGAGGAACAAAATATAAATATTTAGACATAGGCCTACAAAGAATATAAATGATATAAATGACATTTTAAAATACGGACATACACGAAACATATACAAAGAAATACAGTTTTTTCTGATTATTTGATGGAGAAAGATTGAGCAAATTGGTGAGTGAGTATACAATATACAATAAATTAACATTTCAGAATGGTACCATCACAGAATGGTGCTTATGTGCCATGACTAGGACCCAGAGCATTCAGGTAAAAATGCATTTATTGGCTTTTGAATTTACAGTTGACCCATTCAGTAATTCTAGAGGTTGGGGTGTGTGGGAGGAGTAAGAATTAGATGAGGTGAAAGGGTTCTTGCTTTGGTGATAGTGTTGTTGCTCTATCCTAGTTGTTTTAACCATCACTGGCAAGACTTTCCATCTGTCATCATTTACTCGTAATCTTTCCAGTAAATAATTAATTGAACCCTTTATTGTCCCCGTGGGGAAATTCTTTTTTTACGCCTCCCTCAACTTGCTTGTTATAGAGCAAGCTGTCTGCGAAGGATAGCCACCTGTTAGGGCACCCAGGGAGCTGGGGGTTAAGGGTCTTGCTCAAGGACCCGCAGACATGCTGAGGCTGAGTTTGAACCTGCAACCTTGTGATTACAGGCACACAGGCTTAGCCCACTGAGCCACATGCTGCCCCCACACACGATGACCACCATTCAATGACCCACTGATATAATTATCTTATATTTCATTTGCTTCTTAACCCTTATCCACTAGCATTCACTGGATGCTTTACATCTGTCAATGCCCTTGTGTGACTAATCTGAGCTAGTCGACTTCATTCTATAAGCAGCATCATCTCAGCTGGGCATTGAAACTTATGTTTCCTTTTCTGCAGTTTGCTGCAATGGCTTTATAAGCCACTCAGGATCAAAGCACCAGCTGAATAAGTGAAATGCAAATGTGAACATCAATCGGCATATAGAAGGAAAAAAAGGAACTGAAACAGTGTTGTTTTTGTGTGTGTGTGTGTGTGTGTGTGTGATGGATTCGCTCAGTGCCACCTGCCTGTGTCCACTTTTCTTTTATAGAAACCGCCCACTCAGGATCATGGTGGGACCTGGATGCTATCCCAGGCAGCAGAGGACATGAGGCTGGGGTACACCTTGTGCCAGGATGCCAGGCCATCCCAGGGCAGATACACACCCACCATTACAATCATACACTTTAGGCAGTTTAGAGAGACCACAAAGAAAAGCAGCAGTTCCTGGAAGAAGCTCCATGACATGGGATTCAAACCCCCTACCCTAGAAGTGCACATCTGGGCTGCTGTGGCTGCCTTACAACGTCAACAGAAACTGACAGGAAAAATTATTTTCTAAACTAGATAGGTGAAATTAGTATATACTCACTCCCAGTGTAAATAAAACAAAACACAAAGGGAAACAAAAAGTTTTAGTGTTCATTAATTTAGCACATTCTGATTAAATTAGCCTTATTACATGTCCAAACCCATCGGAAAGGAAACAGGAAGACGGAGACAAAACAGGAAGACAGAACCCCAAAAACAAATCATCCCTATAAGGATTGATGACCTGTTACGGCAGAGATGTTTGCCGGTCATGCTGTGCTGGAAGATCGTGGCAAAATGTCAAGCACGGCTTGCCGGATGGTCTCCTGGTTCTTTTTTTTTCTCCCACAAAACACAAACATCTGGAATAATAGACTGAACATAGAGAGTATTTCTCAAAGAAAGGAAGAGCTCATGACTGATTACGTAATGCTGGAGTCTGGGCATTGTCTCACTTTGTCTGTTTGTTTAGAACTGCAGATTTAATTAGGTTAGTAGGTCAAATTTGTGAAGAGATAAGACTTTTAAACATTTTGGAGGTAGAGGATTTCTGTTAGCATGCTGTAGTCTGATTCAATCTCAGAAAGAGACACTAAACTTTGATTTGAATCCAGCCATCAACCTTTCCACTTCAGAATACATATATATTTACACACTGACTTGCCAACCTGTTCTGGTTGAGCCAGTTAGAAAGCTGTAGTATGAAGGTGTTTTCATGTAGACTTCTCTCTGCCATTAACTGTTTTAAAGGTTTTTTTCCACTCACAGGTGAGTCAGTAAGAAAGACTAAAACTATTCCTGATTTTTTTGCCCTGGCTTTTCAGTTGTCTAATATTTAACATTTGTTTGCCAGTGTAGGAATGTTAGATTATTGTCTGAGTGTACAATTAATTTAAGCATGTGGGAGTTTTTGAAGGGTGGCTGTTTATGTTTTGCTTTATGGTGATGAACATAATTTTGTTCTTTGTCTCCAAAAGCATTATGGGAAGCATTGGGCAGAGTTGTGTTACTATCTGTGATACTGTTACTGAAAACACTGATTTCTTTTGACTATTTACTGGAAAGCAAACAACATGACAAGCAAACACTATTGAGTATATTTTGAACCTAATAATCACTACGGGTTTCACACTCAAACCAAGTTACCCTCCTGGCAGCAAATCAATAATTTACTTTCTTAATACTTGAAACAAATGTTAAATAACATGCCAAGTTATTTACAATATAGTGTATTAGTCTATTAGTATTGTGTTACAGTGTTATTTTCCTCATGTGAAAGTACAGTGCCTGGTCTTATCTGTAAGACAGTTTGCAGTGGTTTGGCTGGGAGGCTCTGAGCTCTGTATTATTCTATACCA
>JAODKF010000046.1:37332291-37346168 GCA_026779585.1 Mormyrus proboscirostris
AGTTTAGGAGGGCATTTCAAACTGGTAGCCCTTCGTATGGCTCAGTACCCGTGAAGTAGCTCTCAGTTTCAAAAAGGCTGATGACCCCTGTTCTATACCCTGTTCTGTGGTTACTGATACTGAATTACTAAACTAAATAAATCAGAGTTGCATTCAAGATTCATGATTCAAGCACTTTTTTGTCATTCTGTAACACAACAAAATTACTTTTATGTCAACCCCAAGGTGCATTATTAATACAAAATAAGCGAAAACAAACAAACAAAATAAAAATAATCATACAAGATATGTCAAAGTATTTATAAAAGATGCCATATACAATGCTTTACGGCAGAGTGGCCTGTTGGAAGCGTCTCCTCAGTGAGTTTGCAAAAAAAACACCTACAGTAAAGGACTCCCAGACTGTGAGAAATAAGATTCTCTGCTCTGACGAAACCAAGATTGAACTCTTTGGCCTTAATTCTACGCGGTCCTGCTCATCACCTGCCCAATACCATCCCCACAGTGAAGCATGGAGGTGGCAGCATCATGCTGTGGGGGTGTTTTGCAGCTGCAGGGACTGGGAGACTGGTCGTAGTTGAAGGAAAGATGAACGCGGCGAAGTACAGAAAGATCCTGGATGAAAACCTAGGCCAGAATGCTCAGGACCTCAGACTGGGCCGAAGGTTCACCTTCCAACACGACAATGACCGTAAGCACACAGCCAAAACAACACAGGAGTGGCTTAGGAACAACTCCATGAATGTCCTTCAATGGCCCAGTCAGAGCCCTGACTGAAACCCAATTCAACCCAACCCAATTAAAACCAACTCTGGAGAGACCTGAAAATGGCTGTACAACAGTGTTCTCCATCAAACTTGACAGAGCTGCGGAGGATTTGCACAGAAGAGTGGCAGAAAATCCCCAAATCCAGGTGTGAAACACTCGTTGCATCATTCCCAAGAAGACTCATGGCTGTATTAGCTTAAAAAGGTGTTTCTAATAAGTACTGAGCAAAGGAACTGAATACTTACGTCCATTTGATGTTTCAGTTTTTCTTTTTTAATAAATTTGCAAAAAATCCTATAATTCTGTGTCTGTGCTGTCATTATGAGGTACTGAGTGAAGATTCACGAGGAACAAAAATGAATTTACATAATTTTAGCATGAAGCTACAACATGACAAATGGTTAAAAAACTGAAAGGGGTCTGAATACTTTCTGAATGCACTGTACATGCTTTCCCTGGGTCTATCTGGGTTTTAGCTGATGGGTCAGAAATACTGCTGAATTGGTGTGTCTAACGTGCCCTCAGTCTGCATGCCCTGTGATAGATGGGCACCCTGTTCAGGGTGTCCCCCACCTAGTGCCTTCTTCCTATTGGGTTTGGCTCCAGCTTCTCTGTGATCCCGTACTGCAATGGGGGTCATGAAAACTGAATAATCATTAACTGAGATCCACATTTCAATCGCATCTTTTGTAAACGTTATGTATTATTAGTACTAGAAGTTTACATGAATGGGGTATCTCACTTGGATGAACCAGCGGCTCTAGGACCTGGTGGGAGTCTCCTGGTTGCAGTGGAGGGGAGTTTCTTAGCCCAGAGAGAGGCTGTTTACGAAGAAAGCTCGTCTTCTGCAAAAACAAGACATGCTCGCGGTGTGGGAGAGAGCAGTTTGAAATATAAATCATAGGCTCTTTTGCTAACACCGCATCATATTTTTCGCATTCGATTTTTTTTTTTTTACATTTGTCATCGGCTTCATTTGTTTTTCTTTTGAAGAATATCGATAGCGGTTATACAAAATGGTATTTGAGCTGTACTTTCTTCTGCTGAGTGTCGGAATTGTGGAAGGTGCATCAATAATTCAAGGTAGGCACGGAGGAAAAAGAAGTCGTTCGGAGTGTAATGCTTGCATTTTCCAGATTTAAACGCGATGCAGGCTTTGTGTACTTCGTGAGGCGATTTTAGAGTCATTTAAACACCTACATCGATCTTGTTGTGGGTGTGTGTACATTTTGTATGTAACTTCAACGCATCTAATTAATCCTGTAAGTTCTATTTCAATTCCATTATTATAAACCTATGCATATTTATTTTTAATTCAGGTTTTACCTTTTTGCAATGGTACTGCTGTGCCCTGTCCAATCCTAAAAAGCAGAAATTTAACTACCTAATGGACATATTGATCTTGTACTACGCTGAATTACTGTTTTGTTTTAGAATTTGTATGCAGTGAGTGAACATTTTTCAATTTTTTTGTAAAAAGAAATAAAATAAAATAGCTTTCTTACATCTCTGTGCAGAGTGCATACGCTCGAATGGCGGAGACTATAGGGGGGAGCAGCAGAGCACTTCCAGCGGACAGCAGTGCCTCAACTGGATCACTGTAACCCGGGACTTCAATCTGACAGCCTTCACGGACGTGCAGTCAGGTAGCGACGCAACAAAAGCAGCCCTCAGATTGACAGCAAGCTTTCAGGCACACAGATAACCGGGTGTATTTAATCCAATATCCTTTGAACATTTTATTGGTTATTCTAGTGGGAAACCTGTCGGCCTTGTCCACTGTTTATGATTGTGTCTTTAGACTGTCTAACTAATCTGCTTTACTTACAAGGAGATCTACAAACACCTAAGACTGCAGTGAATTCTAACACAATGAAATATATTGTACAGTATTCCACTATAATATCTGCAGGGCAAGTCATTTTGACATTACAATAATGAAAATTTACATAATTGTTGTGAAATCCTGCCCCACGCCCAAACGGATCAGGTACAAAAGATGGGAACACCAGTTGCTTTTATGGAATTGCAGTGAAACTGGGCAGTAAACAGCCTCCATTCCGAAACACAAACTCTTTAAAACTTTGGATCGAAAGGGAAATATTTCAGCTTGAGGAAGTTGTGATGCAGAGCTGCTCTTGTCTGTCCTGTAGGTGTTGGGGACCACAATTACTGCCGAAACCCAGACTCCTCAGACAGACCTTGGTGCTACGTGGCCAATGAAAATGGCACCGTTTGGAAACAAGACTGTGATATCAGTGCCTGTGGAGGTATTAGACTCATTTCAAGACATGTCATTGTGCCCCTCAATTTATCTATTTCAGTTCTCTACTTTCATTGTGCCGACTCCTGTTTTAGATATAAAGTGCTGTTTCTCATGTTGACATGTCCATATCCCATATTGAATGACAGTGTAAACAGATTAAACAATGCAAAGGCATTTGAGGGACGAGGACATTTATGTCTTTCAGTTAGAAATTAAAATATTATCTAGACTGTTTTTTCAGACTTTAATATCATATCTGACAGTGTAGGAAAAAAAGCCATCCTCGTCATGGATTCTGGTTGTCATAGTGACGCCTTGGGAGGCAGATGACAAACCTCCAACTCACAAGTATAAAAAGAGACACAAACCATTTCTGTCAACATGCGGATTTGAGTTGCATGGGTCAAGGTATATATCTATTAGAATATATCCTAATATAGATGAGGGTATTGTTTGAAATTCAACTTCTGTTGTATGTAGAAATTCTGTGTTTTCAGACCAGTGTAAAAAACATTTTCATACAGATGTTTCATACATATTTCATACAGACTTGTTTGATTCCTAGACTTGCATTGTTAATGTAGTGCAGTGTTTAGCATCTGTGAGATGTTATTTGCCAATGAGTCACAAGTAGTTACTTTTTCTATCGCTGTGTACTTACTGCTATCTAGTCAGTCTTGAATTTCACCACACGTTAAACTAGTGCTGCAACTGCCATTGTCACACCCCTGATAGCTGATTGGCCAGAAGTGATATGCTTCCCTCAGAAACAGTGTCCAATTGGCTGTAGGGCAGACTTTGTAAACAGCTTTGGAATGGACAGTTTCAATCAGGTGTTGAGGTATTTGGCTGTCTCACCTTACAAGTTTTTGTGCGCTTAAGATATACTTGTGCAATAGCACGTTTTTAACGCAAACAAGCTAGGTGAGCTTAAATGCAAACGAGAGCCCATTTGTGACGTAGCCAAGCTCTTTGACCGAGTGTAACTTGCGTCTCTGCTTTCGTGTGGCTTTAGTGGGTAACAGGCACTGTTGACTTATGAACCCTCCCAGGCTATGTGACGGCAGAGCCGGGAAGTCCCCCATCATCATCCACAGGGGCACCAGAAGTCTTTGAACCGGCGCAGTCTGAACCTGCACAGAACGATAACGCTGCTGTGCAGCCCGTCATCGGCATCAGGCAGCGAGTCCAAGCTGGGGCTAAGAAGAAGGACCTGGGAACCTTAGGTAGGTCCTCCTGGCAGCGGAGCTCCGTACTGTCAGTATGACTCATACTGGGAGACTTTTATTCCTTTATGCCTATAAGTGACACCATAACGACGTGAGCTGGATGGATCCAGTTCTTATTTGGCTTAAACAGCAGCTGCTATGAAACTCTTCATGTGAAACGGTTTTCTGGTTTATGACAACCTCTCTACTGAGAACGAGCACAGCACTGGTACAGTTCCCAGAAAAATCACATCCATTCAATATTTAAGCTCTTGGTTAGTCTAAAAAACCCACTCATGTTGAGGGCCCAGCAGGACGAGGGCTATGAAATTCTGTCATGGACATTTAATTATAAAAGTTACAAAAGTTATGGGAACCAGACATGCCTCTGCAGAGGGCAAAATGATACCCCAGCCAGCATTGTGAGGACTCTTACTATGCAAATAATCACATTAATTATACGAAGAGCCGGGGCTCATTAAAAGGATGGGCACCCTGTGGCTGTGGATGGTCAGGCTGGACAAGCTGCTCTTAAAGCTTAATTTCACATAGTTTTTACGAACTATGAAAAGCAGAAACATGGCTTTTAAACCTACAGTGGGTGGGAATCCCATCATAAGTCTCATCGCTTACCTGCAGATTTACCTCACTCCTCATCGGTTACATTAACAGATGCGGTTGGGTTGGGTCAGTAAATGGCAGCACCGTTGTTCCTGCTCTCCTTCACCTCCTCCTGTATTCGTCCTGCAGGTTACGTCCTCGGCATCCTCATGATGGCAGTCATCATTCTGCTTGGAGTCGGCATAACATTTGGCTACATATACAAGAGGTCAGTAAAAACATCTGAATACTTCAGCACTGGCCAAAAATGCACAGTGACACTGTGTCACAGCTTGAACATAAATGCCTCAAAGCAGAAGGCAGATAATCATCATTAACACTGTAATTCCAGTTGTTTTCAAAGATTTATGATGTGATAATCCTGTCGTAATTTTTCGGCTGTGTAACATCCTTGATAATTGGGGGGAATTCGTTCTGGATCGGTTGATTTTTCAGAACGTCACAGTACAATATACCTTCCAAGCCAGGGAATGAGTCCTAATGATCGCAAGTCAAATTGAACCAAGAACCTTCAGAAGCCAGCGGTGCGAAAAAGAGTGTGGCTGATTGAGAGCCTGCATTGAGGTTTCTAAAAACAAACGAAAACCTAGAGCCTAGAGGAGACAAGATGGATGTCCATCGTGCCGCTCAGACGACACTGATACTTTTGGCTCGGCTACCCGATGTCCTTGGAGCTCTGTGCTCTGCTCTTAAGCTGATTAGCTTGTTGACTTTGAATTTTTTTTTTTTGAGATCACTTAGGATTGGCTGTATATGCACCGGCCCGATGGTGGCATCGCCAAAGGTCATGTGATATTTCTAAGGGGCCAAGCGTGTTTATTTCTAATGCACGTATGTTCTAGCTGCAGTCATGTGTCTTGGAGCTAAACCTACCTTTGGGAGTGGCAGGTTGGCTGCTTATATGTAATTATGATCTCAGTTTATTCGGGTCAGTCTCCCTGGGGGTGCTTCACCTGTACCTTCACCCAAATCACGCCAGTGAAATACCCAGCTACATATGTAAACAAAAGAACAAACAAAGGAACATTAATGTTAGGCCGTTTCCTGAGTTGCTCTTTTTCTCTTGGAAATTAGTGCTGAAGCCCAGGGGAGGGGGGCATGACCTCCCCCAGGGCTGTGTGGCTGTCATGAGTCATGTTGCTTTTTTGGTAAAATCTGAAACCGGCACCATGGAATCGTAAAACACTTAAGCTGTGTCTTTTACTACTCCACTTTATTACAAGCATGTATTCAGTACCTGGGTCACAGAGAGCCTGAAGGCTTCCCCAGGGACGCCCGGGTACAAGCTGCAGGCATTTAGGACACACCAGTTATCCTAAGCACGCGTTTGGACTGTGAGAAGGAATCTGTAGGAACCCTGGAAGAAAAATTGAATTCCACAGGCGTTGAGTGAGGGGTGCTACTGTATCCATGTGTCTAATTTCCACGAACCCTGTGCTGAAGAAGCAGAAATGTCTGGATCTTGCATATAATGATATTCTGACAGTTCTTTCCTGTAAATAATAATGATTATTTGTCCATATTGAAGGAGGTGTGGTGTTATGGTATTCTGGGGTTTACCAAACGGCCAAGGGAAGCTGCCAAGACTGCAGAGCCTCTTGCACGTCTCAACCGTGCTGGAGGGGGCGGTGTTGACGTGGCAGGGAGCTGGCTCTGTCGTACTACTCTAATGCGGTACAACGGGCTGGCTTTTGGCCCATGGCGCAGAAGATGATGCAGCACTGCTGTGGTGGGAGTCGGGTGGCGTATGGGGTGGGTGGGTCGCTCAGACGTTTCATAACGGTGTCACGTGCAGGCAGGCGAGCGCTTCCGGAACTTGCGCTTGTCACCGCAGAAACATAATCCCACATCTTCTTCTAATCGTCACGTGGGGGGAGGCAGCGGGTGGGCGTAGTCAGGTCCAAATCAGTCTACAGAAGCCAGTCGATGGCGCAGCTTGATCACGGATGCTTGTATTACCAAACATTTTCCACAACCAGAATTGGCCCGTTCCCTCATTCACAGGGGGGGGGGGGGAAGATTTAAATAGCGGTGATGTAATCCTGATCTTAGATAAGGTACACTTACACTGCTTACTGCTTAGAATGGTATCTTCCCATTGCCTGAGACTGTGTAAATGCATTAATGCAAGCTTTCGTTGACTTTAGCCCCAGAAAATCCACTTCCTGTGCTAGTTTGTATTACAGAGCAGCTTCTGATTGATCAGCCAAAAAGGGAGGCTTGGCTGATTTCTGACAGTATTTGACATATTTGGAGATTGTGTTCATGGAGATCTTCACTCGTGTGGATACGGTCTACTTAATCTACTTACCAGTCTCCTAGTACCTAACTGAACAATTCAAGTAATCTTTATCAGATGAAATGTTTTGGTAGCATTGTCCATGGCTGACCTCTCACTCCCCGTTTCCACAGGGGTCGCGACCTGCAGCGGCAGCGCGAGCAGCGTGCTTACGAGCGGGAGATGCAGCGGATTACCTTGCCCCTGTCTGCCTTCTCCAACCCGGCCTGCGAAGTGACTGAGGAGAATGCAGTCGTCGTCGTCAGTGGCGACCAGCAGACGCCCTGCCAGGAAGGTGGGGCGGCCGAGGGCGGGACCCCCCTCATAGGCCAGGCAGGCACCCCAGGGGCATGAGTGACGGCTCCAGAACTGATTGGAACTGGTGACAGTGGATCGTGAGGGGGGGGTTTAAAAGGAGGCAGTTTCCACAACCTACCCCCACAGTCCCGATTCTGTTTGAAGACCCCTGAAGAAGACTGCGATGGAACCAAGATGATCAAAGACACACTCTCCAGTCAGCTTTGTTTTCCTGATACTAATGCCAGTGTCTGAACTGAAGTGATTAGGGGGCAGGGCACGAATCGGAACTGCCCCAGCAGGGATTTACTCAAGAGCAGTTGAGTAATAAGTAATCATTTCAAAAGTGCATGTCAGGATGCTTGATAATGATGACGGTTATGGCTGTCAGTATTTTTGTGCTGTACCTCTGGCGAACTAATCCCTTTATGCGATAGAAATTTCAATGAAAAGAAAGACAGGTCTTGGCTGTTTAAAGGAAAATCGCTTCTGGATTTTCATTGTGTTTTTGTTTGAGAAGGTGTACTTAGCCGTTTGAAAGCTGGTGCACACAGTGCGACACGATGGGTGAGAGACGGAGCACGGCTGTATACGGTTTGCAGTAATGTCAGACACCATCAGCGTTCAGTCGGCGCCATTTTATACGAGAGCTGGACACTTTTGCTGAAGGGGAAAAAAGAATTGCGCCCCACTTTTTGTAATAGGTACCCCAAACTGTCTGTAGTCATCCTGCAAGACTAGTTAAGTCTGGGGTAGAAGGAGAACGAGCTCTATTTTTTTTTTCCAATAAATATTTTCTTTTGCATTTTTTATGGTTGTGTATTCTAACCATGGTTTGCAGCTTGTTGAATTTCTTCAGGGAAATATGGAAGACTATGCTCTGGGTCTGAGAAGAATCAGCAGGACTGGAGATTTAGTCAAAGGACAAAGGTCATTTTTTTCACCCCTTAGATGCAATGGAAGCATCATGGTTGGTTAGCCACGACTGCACGTTTCGATGAGTGCCCGTGGGTAATTTTGCCTTTACAAAGCCTTGCCAAGGTGGTCTAGCCCCCTGCCCCCCCCCCCCCTCGTAAATCCTGCAACAGCCCATAAATGCCTGAATCCTTGAGACAGCTGTGTAGTGTGGTAATACTGGTCTAAGGTAGTAAGGAAGATGACAGCCCAGGTCAGAGCCTGTAACTAATGAAACTGTTACACCTAATGTTCTGTGGGGCATATAGATCATAGTCCTGAGGTGAATATCAGATTCTAAGGAGCAATAATGTCTCAAAATGAAATCATCTTAAACCACAGCCTGACTTGTCTCTGACAAAATGACAGTGGTTTGGTCATTGTAGGAGTGGATTTGAATTTTTTGTCCTGTGTCTGTAAAACATTATATAAAACCGGTTTGTTTTTTGGTTTATTTGTGTTCGACTGTTCATAAAATGTTCATATCATGAAAAGCTGTATCAAACTGGTATTATTGAAAGGGATTCGATCAGAATATTTTGTAGATTTCTTATATTTGTCTGTGTCTGACTGTACACTGCTGACAAATGCAATATGTTAAATGATTTTGTTCTTTTTTTCCCAGGTTGTTTGTGGTCCATTCTAGAACACAAAGTTAAATGTAACGGCCATAAATGTACACCATACAGTGAGTTGCTGTGGGCTGTTTCAAGGCTATAAATTTCTTTTGCCATTAAAAGGAGATCCAACATTATAGCCCTTCTCACATTTGTTTGTCTAACTGTGAATCTGACGCTTTCCAAGCCTCACTTTCATTCAGTTACGGATGGGGGTGTTTCCTGGATGGATTCAGGTTAACACCATTTTGGAGCTACGGCCATAAATCTTTTGGTTTTGAGTCAGTGCCCTTAATGGCTGTCCTGCCTGCCTCCTGCTGTCACTAACACTGGGAATGATGGCAGCGTGCTGAAAAATGCTGACACATTATTGCTTTTCTTTCGGATCGTTGCGCCAACCTTGCCGTACGAGTTTTCGCCAGTGTGACTGACAGAAAAGATAAGAGTATCTCCATTGCACTGGAAACCCTTAATACAAGAGCTTTTAAAAAGCCTCACTGTTTATTTTCGGAGCATATTCACAGATATCGGAGGTGCCAACATAAAAAAATTAAAAAATAATGTAGCAGCAGTAGGTGCAGGACAACCCATTAGGCGAAACGGGCATCTGCCTAGGACACGGTCTTCTGAGGGGCTGCCAGCCATATTACAAGCTGTTAAAAATATCAGGGGCTAAGTCAAGTTCACCCAGTGCTTTACCTTTTTTGAAGGCATAAGATACTCAGGGCTGTAGCCAAGTGATCGGACCCAACAACACCCATGGCGCAAGCAAATTTTACTGTCTCAGACTTGGGGGTGGAGAGGGGGGGGCACTGGCGGTGAAACTTGCCTAAGGTGCTACTTGTGCATCTACAAGTACTAGGCGAAGTTCTAAAATAGTCACACTTGTGGATACCGGGAGACAAGCGATAGTTATTTATGCCTAATATAGAAATACAGAAACTTTATGAAGGTGATTTGACTTTTTGTTTTAAAGGTGTGTCATTTTTTATCACACGTTAGGCCTGATATACAGCAAATACAAACAAGTATATATTTCAGCCAGTTTATTCTAAATATTTACATACGACAACCGTTCAGGGTGAACGCGGTAACTAAAACGAGAGCATGCCGACCAATCGCGCCCCGAAAAGTGTGAAAAGAGCGACACCTAGTGGCAAAACTACACCAAATATCCATAGACTGCAAATAGAATCGCTAAAAATGCCTACTGCATCATGAAGACAAATCAAGGGAGTACGTTTGTTTTAAACATTGTTAGGGACAAAATCAGCCCCGAATCCCCTTCCTCCCTAAACAGACATGGTACTAAATAATAATCAGATAACACCATCTAATTTAATATGTTAATTGATGTTAATTGGAGGCAAATTCCTGTCTTTTAATTATATTCTGAATAAGCAAAATAAATTAATTTTAATATGTTATCTTAGGTAAACACCAAGAACACACAGACATGCAAACCAGTACCACTGACAGGTTCCACCCACTGGTTCTCGGGGATGAGGTCACAGCAAGTCAGCCAATGGGAAGAAAGCAGGTATAAGCATTTTTTTCAATAACAGAACAGCAGATCCTACCGTGAAGATGTTGCTCACGTACATAGCAACACTACAACCACGATCGCTAGAGTCCATTTCTACCGTTTCTGCATAGCAGATCTCTAGCATAGTTTGTTCATTAAACTGCAGATGAAGCTTCCAGACTTGCATTAATTGGGAACAACTTAAATTATAATGACTTCGTACTGTATTCAGTATGACCCAGTCAACCTTATATTCAAGTTCAAATTGACTACACACTTATTTTTTTTATTTCCGTTTTGAAACACCAAGGAACAAATGATTTCAATACAAGACATGCATTAAGGGATTGTCAAAACACGTTCACAACTTTAATGTAATGGTTTGTTTGTTCGTTTTTTTTTTTTAATTAAGCATCCTATTTGGTGACAGAACACCATAGTGATACACAGGATAGTGGTTACAATTTGTACCGCAGAAACAAGGGTAGCAACTATAACAAAAATTATTCACAGGTGTTCGTACATGATGTCCCATCTGAATGATTACTCCGGAAATTAATACACCCAGTTTCCTCTTGAAGCCCCTATACATAAAAAAATTCTGTATATATTTTACACAATTTGCTTTATCAAAAAATAAATCCAGTTTTATTCAAATCAGAACCACTTGGATTTACTGAAGTCAAAAAAACAGTGATTTTCTATGGCACAGGAGATCAGGTAGTGTGGAAAATAACCCCAGATGAGTTAAACCAGGGCCGTGTGTGCAAATTCTCCAAACAATTACACTGCTCCAGTTGACAATGGTGTGAGTAAAAAGTGACTTTTCTGAAATTTTAAGGCGGGTGGGTAGTTATGTGAGCCTTAATTGTGAACAAAGAAATAATTAAATACTTATTATTTAAACCTGTGACACCTAAAGTTCAAAGAACTTTATGCTAAAGGGTCCCTATTCTATAACAATCGCGTCAGTGCGGTCGTTTAAGACTGTTACACGCCTGCAATGGCAACACCAATTGTCAACAAATGAGTCTGTCTAGTTTTCCATGGGGCTGTGCCCTCAACTGGCTGGATGACCAGGTGTCACCAGTAGCTACACTGGTCTTGGTCCAGAGTATTAGTGCGACCTGGACAATTGCGGATACCAGCAAGGTAGTTGACCCCACTTAGATAACAAAAAAAATATATATCACATTCACTTTGAGGTTAATACAAAACAAAGTCAGTAAAAGATCCCCAGCTTGGGGTCAAACTAAGAACCATTAAGAAAGAAACACTAAGACGGCGGCATTTTCACTGAAATAGTGGCAAACTGCTTGAGGCATTAAATCTGGATTCCAGCATGAGATATATATATAAAAAACAAGTCCTATTACTAAGAGCAAGTAATTCCTATTGAAATGCTTCTCTCCTCCCATCCTGTGTTTTTTTGGCCTGTTTCCTGAAGGCTTCATTGTCCTTACAACAGGAGGACCAGTCCCACTATGTAAACACATCAAAGTCCATCGTGGCCCACAACATATTAGTGCATAAACGGACACGTGGTTTTAGTGTGTGTGAAGGGAGGGGGCTGGTGGGGTCTCGCTATCACCTCCTGTATCCCTCAGCCCAGCTCTGTGGGGCTCGTGGAGGTGTGGCAGACTCTGGTGCAGCTCCTCCAGCTCGGCGGGCAGAGGGATGCCCATCTCCTGGTTGAGGGCCAGGGCCTCAAAGCAATCCTCCAGCTTCTCAAATGGCGGTCTGGAAGGGAAGAGAGCTTAGCCTGAGCCTGGTTTTTATGTGTCATTAATATGTTAATTGGAGGTAAATTCCTGTCTTTTAATTACATTCTGAATAAACAAAACAAATCAATTTGATATGTTATCTTAGGTAAACACCAAGAACACACAGACAAGCAAACCAGCACCACTGACAGGTCCCACGCACCGGTTCTCGGGGATGAGGTCACAGCAAGTCACAGCCAATGGGAAGAAAGCAGGTGGGCTCGCATCTGGAAGGAATTTCTCCTGGAACTTGGCCACGTTCAGTCCAAAGTCCAAGGTTCTAGGTAGGCATTCTGGGTCTGCATAAACCTGCCCAATAATCTGGGGGAAAAGTATTTTTTGGTGTATTTTATGACTGCTTATTTCAGTTTGACTGGCAGTAAGTCCATTGCAACTCTATATGCGAGAAGAGCAGACCAGACTAGGACAGTTACTACCCTGACAGCTTATTTACATACCAGAATCATAAATGGGTGTTTTTCAAGACTATAAACACAATTTATTATGGAATAGCATGTGTTAACAGTTCAGTAAAGAGAGAGAGAGAGAGAGAGAGAGAGAGAGAGAGAGAGAGAGAGAGAGAGAGAATAGAAAATGGCCACCAAACTGATAAAAGACTCACATTAAGACCTCCTTTTTTGGTTACTGGTCTATTCTTTTCAGTTTCCTTCTACAGTATGACCAGGGGCAGGATAAGGTTATCACCACCACACAGGCTTCACAGTTTACCGCAGGTGCTTTCAGCCTTCGCAGCTGCTATTTGGGGGTGGGTGGGGGGGTTTGTTCGATCTGGCCTTTGGACAGGCGCTAAGGGAGGTTCTCACCTCACAGAGGACAATCCCAAATGAAAATATGTCCACCTTCTCGTCGTAGCGTTTGCCTAAGACATAAAGGGCTCCGTGTCAAGGGTCATTATACTCATGGATCGTTTTGATGTAACTTTGATGGGTTTAATTTGTCATTTACTTTCTAAGATTGTGAATATCCTTCCTACAGTATTTCATGCATATGATGGAACTGCATTAGGATGACAAGGTTAACTGTTAATTATTCAACATACTAATGCGAGAATCAAAAGCTCATTTCAAAGATCAGCCTTCTGATGGGACCATAGAGTATTGTTTGATATCATAAGCTTTAATACATCTTCCCAACCCGAAGATCCAAGAAGCTGGAGAGATGAGGACAAGGTGTTCACCTCACCGTTCAGCATTTCTGGAGCCATCCAGTATGGGTTCCCCACCACGGTGTAGCGCTTCTTGCGGTCAATCCTCCGAATCATTCTTTTCTTGGTGTTGGGTTTCTCCAGAGGGGGCTGTCGGACCTTCTCCTCCACAACCAAGCGGGAAAGCCCAAAGTCGGCCACCACCACTGTGTTGTCCTAATAACAGGGGGACAAGAGAAATTTGGATATTTTCATGGCATTTTTGACATTGGTATCCAACTTTCAGCTACTTTTTGCCTAAATGATGATCATCATCATCCACTGGCACTCATTAGCCTTCTGATCACACACACACACACACACACACACACACACACACACACACACACACACACACACACACACACACACACAC
>JAODKF010000046.1:37347211-37360466 GCA_026779585.1 Mormyrus proboscirostris
AAGCTAAAACCCTGGGTTTCTTTAAATCAGAGCTAGATAAGATTTTAACAACTCTGAGCTATTAGTTAAGTTCTCCCAAAAAGAGCTTGATGGGTCGAATGGCCCCCTCTCGTTTGTAAATTTATGTTCTTATGTTAACAAAAATTGGTGTTCTGAAGTATGAGTTTATTCAGACCCCGTATGATGCACATCAAAATGTATACAATTAAAAACCCAACACTTCTATTCCTTAAAGACTACCTTAAAGACAGTCTGCTATACGATTCCGTTATCGATACATACATCCATGAAACCCACACTCGAAGGTCATACTTATTAAAACAGTGATGACAGGTAAAAACTGGTGCTATCTGACAATTTCAAATTGGCATTCCCCTGACCGCCTCCAGGCCTTGCGGAGCTGTCTGGGAGGGGAACACTCCCACACTGATGGCGGTAAACACACTCGTAACAGCGGCCGATTGGCTCACGGGGATCTTCCCACGCTACACCGTGGTGCATGCTAGTCAGACACAAACATCTCCTCCCTTGTGATTTTTTTTTTTTTATTTATTTTTTTTTTAAAGGGGGCCGCACTATGTCTAAGGCTCAGAAGCAAGCTTAAGCCTGTGTAATTAGAGTGTAATTATGGTGTAATTAGAAGTTCAGAGCAGTGGAATTGAGAACTTTCGGAGGGCTACAGTATAACATTATTCCTGGCACTCTGCATAACAGTATTTTTCCTGAGATATTCCCGGTTTTATGGATTTTCCCATAATCTAATTTGTCTAACCAGGACAATGTCACACGTACCAGTTTAACCAAGCAGTTGTGCGAGTTGAGATCTCTGTGGATAATACTCCTTGAATGCAGATAAGCCTGGGACAGACACACATACAAAGTAAACAAAAAGTTTATGTACATGACCATAATACCACATAAGTTACAAATACATGGACAGATTTGACACAAACACACATTGCTTTCTCCATGGGTTGCCTTTCAACAGACTTGTATTTGTCAGTTCAGACTGATACCCCCCCCTGCCCCCCCCCGTCTCCTGTCGCCATCCTCGTTCCCTCTAGTCTTTGTGCGAAACCTGAACCAAAGCTGCTTCGCTGTAGCAACAAAGCTGATCTCCCTGGAGACCAATAGGGCCTGGGAGGAGGGGCCTGGGAGGAGGGGCCTGGGAGGAGGGGCATGTGAGCAACGTTAACCCTTCGCTTGACCACTTGGGGGCACACTGGCTTTTGTCAGAGCAGTTTCCAAGTGGTTGACCAACTCACCATTCCAGAAGCAATGCCTTTGGCAAAGCTGACTCTCTGTTGCCATGGAAAAGGATCCTAGAGAGAGAGAGAGAGAAAAAAAAGTAACAGTGAGGCAAATGCAGCCTTGCATTTTAATCCAGCAGCATGAAAGCATGACATAGTTCCCCACCCACCAAGGTAAAGGCTGCATAAATAGCACAGTAGAGCATTAAAAATATTTCTACATAAAGGTGCATTAGAGTTAGACCCTGCTTTCATCCCAATAAACAGTCAGCATTGTGTGCGGACCTAGGGCGAATCCATTAGGGGTGTAAACATGCCATGGGTGTCGGAAATCCCCCCCCCCCCCCAATATCAGCAGACTCCACCTACCTTCCTAAACAAATGAATCAATTAATGAATGAATAAATAAATAAAAATTAAAATGAGCCTGTTTCTTCTCTTTTTTATGAATCCATGCATTACTGAGGTCAATGTCAAACTCTTTCCACTGCCAGTGCTGTTAACACAATCGAGGTGGTACGCACCATGTCCCTGATGAAGTCCTTCAACGTTCCCCCCTCAATAAACTCGGTTATTAAATTCAGCTTCTTGTCCTTGTACAGCACACCAATAAACTTCAGGACATGAGGGTGCTCCAGACTTCTCATGACTTTCACCTGATGAGGTGGAAGACAGATGTTCCACAGCATTTAAGATGATCAGGCGTTCCCAGCATAACCACATCGCCCGCCTTGCTCTCAGTCCCAGATCCCACTCCACGACAAACGGCTAAAAAGTTCTCGTATGCCAGGATTACTTTTCTCTTGTATTCACGAAGCCTGAAGCGATCCATCTGTGAATGATATCCGACCTGCCTGTGATCCTGGACAATAACGTGTGCACATGCAAAACCAACCGGCTACTTCACAATGCTCTCCCTAGAGCAGAGGCACTGACCTCCTTCAGGAAAGTCTTCTGTGTCTCCTCATCACAGCGAATGAGCTCCTTCATGACCATCACCTCCCCTGTAGCTTTGTGGGTCACCTGTCACAGCATATTGTAGATGGTCACCATCATCGCACCCATTTCTGTTCATTTTAGCCCATGTGATACTTATTTAATTAGGATGAATGAACAACAAAAGGTTGAATGACCTTTACCTGCCTTTAAGTGAAACAGCTAGAAAATACTTTCGCTCAGACAAATCAAGGAACAGTTGAATTGCCACAGAGCCATAGGCACTGGCAGGCCAGCAGCGTACCTTGATGGCCTGACCGAAGAAGCCCTTTCCCAGAACTTCACCGTGGATCAAATCACATGGCCGGAAGATGCGGTGAGAACAACTGCTCATAGAGCGCAGCGACTCCGAGCGCCCGATGTCCCCGGACAGAAGGGGGCGCTCCTTCGGTGAGGTCGGCCCGGGAGACTTACAGATACTGTTGCTGCGCCTGTTAACCAGTGGCAGCATTAAAAGGAAGGCAGAGCTCAGGTTAATATTAATTTCATTTTAGAAGCTTTGCCATTTACTGAGAAAACAAATACTAATCCGAACCATCAACCAGTCACCTTACCGATGACCTTTCCCATCACTGGGAATACTGTTATTAAACTGTTGAAAACCATGGGAATATCCTGCTTCATTAAACAAGTTTGTGGGATGTTGATGGGAATAAAAGTATAAAGAGAATAAATACTGCTCGTCCTCTCTCGCTGGCTAACCCAACAAACTTAAAACCTTGTACATTTCCCTGGATTCATTTGTGTCGCAAACCTTTTCCAATACAGATTTCTGAGACTTAAACCAGCAGCCTTCTGGTTTACATGTTCACCTGTTATGCTACCTGCTGGTTAAGTATCACATCTCTTATTGTGACTTTGCCTTGTACCTTAATGACCTCCTGTTGAGGGTACAGTCGTCAACGGGGGCGCGTCTCTCAAGAACAGCATTGGTGGGTGACGAGAGGCGCATCCGGGAAGTGGCGGGCGCCCCAAGACTCGTGTGCGAGGACCCCAGGCGGAGCCTGTCCAGTCGCTGCCTGACAGGGTCGTACTCTATGAGCAGCTGCAGTGTCTGACTGGTCCGGTGGATCAGATCCTTCATCTGGAAAAACCAAATGACAGCGGAGAGTCCATCTCTGTGTCTCAGTCTCGCCCTTCCCTCCCACTCTCTCACAGACACACCAGAACCTAATAACCCTTATTAAGAAAGTAGACCAGAATCAAAAGTATCAGGAAATTGTAATTTTGAACTCACGCACGTATAGGCGGCAGGGTACAATTTATAAAAAGGCAAATGGACAGATTATAGATGCATCACATTGGAATAAAGTCAAGGTGGGTCACCTGTAAACAATTAGTACGATATTTCTCAAAGTGAACTGAAGATTTTTAGCATTACCACTGCCTGACCAGCAGGTGTCGGTTCTTCCAGGCAAGAGATGCAAAGCCTACCTCCCCCACCCACAAAGCATTTCCTCATTCAACATAAGTCCGGATGAATTGGCTTATATTAAAAAAGGAAAAACAGCTGCTAAAAATTTAAACACCGACTTCAAGCAACTCATTGGTAACTGCTCTCAATTGTGTGCATCTGACATTGCACCAAAAAACTTTATATTTACATAAAGTTGTATTTGACCTTTTTTTTTTCTTTTTAAAATCTGAAATTTTTAATAGTGCATTCTGTGCTTAAAGTCACCTGCTTTTCCAAATGGGTGGAAGTTTGCCGGAATGGACCTAGAACTGAGCTGTGGAGGACTAGAATTACTATGAATCTAAGTAACTATAAAATTACATCTTATTACATTTACTATAAAATTACTATATTATGTACTATAGAACGGAAAATGAAAGCATTCCATCTCAGTCTCCAAGATATAAAACCACCTTTGGTTAAAAGCAGATTAGGACTGAAGGGGATTTAGGGACTTTTAATGTAAACAGGAGAAACCTGACTTACGGTTTAGATTACGGTTTAGATCAGGAACTGCTGTGATTTAAAAAACATGCAGATAAGAGTCACATAAATGGTAAACAGCTTAAAGCAATGCAGCTGACAGATTCTGAATACCACTTTTTCAAGTTTAAGTAGGCATGAATAAAAGGAAAATTCCGCAGACTAATGATGTGTTCCACAGGAATCCAGTAGTTACCAAAGTGATAACACAAAATGATTTTTACCTTTCAAATTTCCTAAAAAGAATTGTTTAAGAATCTTGGAAATTCAGGACAGAATGATCACTAGTACCACTCCTACTCAGGTTTCAGCAACATAAATTAACGTGCCATAATCACCTAAAAAAGCCATTTAAGGAGACATCTCATTGGGTGAAGGAAATGGAACTCAGATGCTCACCTCATCCTCCATTAATGTAGCTACTGAGATGCCATTGATCTCCAGAATCCGATCACCAACATGAATGGCGTTCCTCACTTCCGGACTGATGTGCATCCCTCGAACTCTGAGGGGCACAGTAGTGACATAACTTAACAGAACACACTAATGAAAATCATCTGGGTCTTTTATGCTACTAAACACTCACCATGCAGAACAGAGTGACACAAACACACTGACACTGAGCTGGATACTAACAAATTCTGCACTTTTTGACCTACAGGTTGAGAAGTTCATTGGTCGTCGAGATACAGTCGATAGGAGAATGCGCTATGAAGCCAGGTATGACTGAAATGAGCACCAATACGCTTCTTGATCCGTGCGCTGGTGAGGAGAGCACATACTCACTCCTTGACTTGCACAGTAGCCTTGCCGCTGGCGCAGTCCCGTACCACGGACACCGAGAAGCCCCGCTTGCCGTTGGCAGCGGCCGGCATGGAGATGAGGGTGACGGTGTGCGGCAGGGAGTGGAGCGCGGAGTCGGCAGAGCGGTTCTCCAGCATGGGCGTCAGGACTATCTCCCGGTGGCAGCTTCCGCTGACGGAGGTCAAAGGAATTGTAGGGGATCACAGTGACAAATCAGACAACTAGATTGGCTGGTACCTATGCTACTACGGAAAGCAAATAGGGTTTTTAAATTTGGGGAGGGGGGGGGGCCTCATAAGACTGAGTAAATACAAATATGGAGGGTGGGTGATAAACTACACTAAAAACGCCATGGAAATTTAAATGAAGCAGCAAAAGTAGGTCATTACCCAGCATCCTGAGGGGCACTTACCAGTAAAGCTTGGAGCGTTCCACCAAGGCATAAGTGTCCTGTTCTTCTATGACCACCTTGCAGTTCAAACACACAAAGCATTCTGGGTGGTACTTGTACTCGCCTGCCACCTGGAAGCGGATTGCAGAGACAGAACCCATCATGTATCGCCCGTCATCTCCCGAAGGCGTTTCGACAGGGGATGCTGCCAGCTGCCCCCTCCTCCCCACTTTGGTATCCCTGCCGTCTATGTGACACCGGCAGAAAACCACATGGATGGCCAAGTAATCAGGTACGACGCGAGGCAGCGGGCCACGCCTTCGCAGCCTTCTATCTTAACTTTCTTTCTCTCGCACAAACAAGCAAGCATCACAGCTTCCCCAAGTGCCATTCGATTCTGCGTCATCACACCCTGGACACCATCTGAAAAAAACTGCATTAGAGGACTTCCATGCGCCACATCATTACATACTATGCATTTGTACTTTCGTACATATATATTACAATTACAATAAAAATTGAATCATGATTCTACACCGGGCCCTTGTCACCTGGCATGTGGAAGAGCCTTCACTGGTCACTAGGAAGCCAGACCATGCCCACTACTGGTTTCCCCCCCCCCCCCCCAGTCAAGGAGCCACCATCCTCTCCTGACAATGTGGGATGATGGCAGACTTCAGAAGAGACGCGTGCAGTGCAAAGCCACCTTTCTGAGGGAAAATGCAGGTAGGCAGTCTGCACTGTGATCTGTGACGAGGTCATGCATGGGAGACCCCTGTCAGCACGTCGAAGGTGGTTCTCCAGCAACTTCCCCAGCTTACTGTCAACCTCTGTGACACACAACCACTCCAGCAGGAGAGAGCGCAAGGAAAACAACCTGGGGGGGGGGGGGTGTGTGCTGTGGTTACGTAACAGAGGCAAACAGAGGCACAGGCTCATCTTCACTAAACAACAGGGGTGCCTGGAGACGTCTGCTGCAAATCAGATGTTATCTTTGTAATGCACTATAGATCCAACTCAAAGAAATAACAGAAAGAGGAGCTGAAACGTGCACCAGAGACGACTCCTAACTGAAACACTCATGGCTGTACATTGCAGCCACTCTGAGGTAACAAGGTGAGCAGCTTAAGATGAAGCACTGAGCACCTCATTCACCTCATTAGTGCACAAAGGACTGCTTCACTGTGTCTTGGGCAAACGAGGATGAGGCAGTCGTCAGCGCAAGCCGCACGACCCTCTTAAGAAAAAAAGTGACCCAAAATCTTTTCAAAATCGCCGGATCGAGGCTCACAGCCGCCTGGACGGCCCTTACCAGAAATACTTGGCAAGCTGGCGGCCTGGCAGTACGGCCAAGGCGGAATCGAAAGGCCTATTTGTCTTGGTTATTGAGGGACCTTCTTGTATGAGTTCACTTCAGGATCCACATTTAATTAGTTGCAAAAAAAAACAAAAAACAAACATGATTTAGCTGTGGCTGGTTGCGACAGGAAGTTCTCCACTAGTCGGAAACCCATGAGCTCACAGAACCAGACCATCTGACCAACCAAGAGCCGCAAACCATCAGATCCCCAGTGACCCTGCTGAGGCTCCCGCACCCCCAGTTTGAGATGCCTGAAAGCACATAGTGGCTGAGTAACCTCCGGATGGTCCCCCATGCCTGCGGTCTCTCCGGGACAGATTTTTGATCTCTCATGGCCATTAGGATCTCTGCGGCTACATTTCGATTTTATTCATTTATTTTTAAAGAAGGGGAAAATTTCACTAAAATCTCCAAAAATAAACTCTTATGCTATGACGTGTCAATGTTTGGGGGTTGGATATTGTATCCAACTATGCTGCAATCATGGGGAGGTTGGGTCAGGCAAAATTCCTATTCTATGACAATTGAAACCAGTTTGCTATAGCTAATTTTTACAGACCACCCCATCTGAGAGTGCTGTCTGAAGATCTGCCTGCAAGAACAGCATCTCAGGTGGACAAAGCAGCAGGTATTGTTACCCATGTGTATGCTCATCCTGTAGAGGGTAACAAGGTACCCAGGATGGGGCACCAGTTCCTTGTGGGGCTAATATGAGCGCACACACACACACACACACACACACACACACACACACTATGGGCAATTTAGAAAGACTAATTAGCTTAACTGCATGCCTTTGGAGTGTGGGAAACCAAAGTACCCCCATTATTCAATTTGGGGAAAACAAAATTATTCTCTGACCTCTTCAAAGGATGTCTTAAGTAGTCCATCTATCCTCAAACCACTTCTCCAGCACAAGATTGCAGGGGAAAGGCCTGGAGCTTATCCCAGGCGGCAACGTGAAGTACGAGGCAAGGGAACAGCCTGAAGCTCAGACACCAGAGGGCACATACAGACACACTCACACTCCCACTATCAGCAATTTAGAGAAGCTAGTTCACGTAACTGCATGTTTGTGGAGAGCCAGAGGAAACTTCAGGACCTGCAGGTATCCCACACTATTTGTGGAAGAAGAAACCAACCACCCACAAAAAGAACGTAGGATTCAAAACGCAGGGGTGCAGCTACTGGAGGATCAGAAGTCCAGAATCACCCCTCCTCTCAGGTAGGCAAGACCACCACACATGAACTTATTATAATAACTCTGAAATAACTGAAGAATGATTCCGGTAGTGATATTGTGACAAATTCCACATTTCTCAGAAGAATTCTTAACCTGAACTAAAAGGTATAAATTTACAGATGAAGCTGTGACCATGAATCTCTGGACATGATTGATACCATTTAACAGCCCATCCAGTGTTGGCATGGCAATTCAATACAGTGAAAATGGGTGGAAACCAACAGATAACGTTCACTGGAAAATCCCCCCCAAGCATAGTACTCTGAATGGGAAAGACAAGGGGGGAAAAACAAACCATTAAGACATAAGACTGTATATCAAAAGGCTACTAAATCATAGCCCAACCAATATCTTCATTTGATAACAATTAAACAATTAGACACATTTGAGAGAAAAAAAAAAAAAATCAAATATACACTTCAGTAAATGTTCAGTTGACCTCAGGCGAGCTTCCCACAAAATCACCCAAGTTACACATGTTATTCGTTATATTTTCGTTATTGGTTTTTATTTGGCGCAAAACATCCTGTGTTATGGTTAGTGACTCCACCAAGGTTGGCAGAGGGCACCCCCCCCCAAGCCTAGAGCTGCCTGCAGGACTGATAATTCAGAATGTGCTCTATGCTGGAGGTAACACCCATTTTCGAGAAAAAGAAAACAAGATGAGACAGGGTCCCCGCATGCCAGCAGAAGGCGTGGATTCATCCTGTGACAAAGTGATATCTGGTTAACTTTCTGAAGGCAGTCCTCCACCTCTGACAGAAGTGAGTGACACAGAGACAAGGATCAAGCAATAACCAGGCATAAGGCATTTGCAGATCTGGACGCGTAGCGCGTTCATTGCCCACCATCTTTGCATCCCATGTTAGAATCCACAACAGTTCCCGGGTAAGAACACAGGATAAGGACACACTCACCATAGCCGGCCCAGTCATTAGCAGAGAGCATCCGTGACACATCTCGCCGAACTTCTCCCAGTAATGGCTACGGCAGTACAGCTTGCCGTCCTTCTCATAGTACCAGTTGGTCAGGTGGACGCAGCACTCCGAGCATCTGAACGGGGCAGGGGGCACAAAATGAGGCAGCTCTCACCACCATGGCATCACTATCGTTTCCAGAGATTTTCCACAACCAGTTATTTCACATGCACATTTATTTTCTTACCTGAGGCTTTACTATTAAAGTGACAAACGTTTCAATTCATGGGATTAGTATTTACTGTAACTGGTCGTCAACATTTGTCAGGTTCTTTGGCAACTGGAACCAGCAACATTTTGGTTAACAGTCCAGATCCTAAACCGGTATGCTACCTTTTCTAACCACATATCCAATCTTGTCATTTTTTCTTCAATCCAGCAGGCCTCATGTTGTCCAAAATTTAATGTCCAAAACAATACACGACATTGTTAAATGTACAAATTAGGAATAACAATCTGATCTTTTTACAGGACCACTTTCTCCATGTGTCGACAGCAAGTTGTCGTTGTGGACAGCTGTATGTTCAACGGCCATGCCACCTGCTGGACCTGATTATATACACTGATTCAGAAGGGAGGTTGCAGAGATTCAACTAGGCTATTTATAGATCAGTGAAACCAGGAACTTTGAACTCCAGTATCATCAAGCAATTTATAGTATACATCTTAATTAGGATTGGAGACGTGATGTTACAAGAGGCAGAACTGGACCTTATAAGAAAAACTAAATAAGCTGGCAGATAATGGAAAATCCCTACGCAGATCTCACTGCGATGGCAGGTGAGGCATGAATTTTGGACTTTTGCCTAGAAGCATAATGGTTTCAATTTCACACCGTCTTCACTTCCTCGACACTGGAGGAGAATGGAGTCTGGCGTTCCAGTGAATTAAAGGGACATTATGGTAGAAAGGCACCTCTGAGGCAGCAAGAGCTAATCAGCAAGATTAGTTCCAGAAACCATGCCCAGGGGCGTGAACAAGGGTGTGCTCTAGATGCCAGCTCAGGCTGAATGATCACCTTTGTTTGCGGCCTCCTCCTCCTGTCACCGGGTATAAGGCCCGTGTTTCTGGAACGTGTCACAACTCGCCACCCGCAGACCAAGAAGAGGTTGGAACAGAAACTTCTGTATGAGCTATTTCTGGAATATGTTTACCTGAAGGTTGAGGCCCCCAAGACAGGCATTTTAAAAGATGACTTCTAAGGAAAAAGACAGTTGAATTTCAATTTGCACTGACACCACAGCCCTGTACCTACAGGGGTTGATCCTCAAGAGTCACTCTCAAAAGGGAAAAAGGGAACTTAAGCCTAGGCTTCAAGAAAGGATAACAGACAAAAGCTTTTATACCAGAAGTCATGGCAAAACCTGGGCACAAGATCATGGGGAAGCACAAAAAACATGGATAGGGAATAAGGAATATCACCATGGAAGGACAAAGGTCTAAAATAGGATGCAAAATCCAACTGGAAGTTAGTGAGAAAATGAGACTTAAAGAGGGCAGGATTAGTGAGCCCCAATCAATCACTGTCTGATTTGACCCAATGGAAACAGCTAACAAAGCAACCAATGGGAAGTGGGTCAAACCAACAGGTGACTAGCAGTGCCTTGTGATCCCACCAATTGCAAGCTTCAGAGACACATTTCTCAGGTCACTTTAAGAAATAGTTTCCTATAAGCCACGACACCATCCAAAAGACACTTTATCATATTAAAAAGACAAAATCAGGCAAAAAAGGCTCATCTGGAAGACATTTGCAACCTGGCAAGAATTAACTTTCCATTAAAATCATTTTTAAAAATTAAGTTTTTAAAGAGCAGTAACGGCAGATTGGGGTGCAGCTGTAACTTCTACGCGATCAAAAAATCATAATAAAATACCAAATACAAGCATCATAGATTTTTTATTTTTTTTAAACCACAAGCTCATTCAGTCCATTCCGATTGGCCAAAACTGGCAAGCCTGGCAAACGGAGAGGGTGTTTTCCAATGAAGACGGAATGTTCTTTGCTCAGGATGCTCCAGATGCCAAAAGGGAAAGGAACACCTGTGTGATAGACTGGTACCTACAACCCACCACGAGGTCCTGCGGGACCCTGATGGCCACATTGGAGGGTCTTATGATATTCATTCTCTGTTGGCCGGTGGTATGAGCACTGGTTCCTCTCAGGGGCACCCCTCCTACATCCGTTAGCCAAAACTCTTGACAGATATTCCCTCGTTGCCAACACGTCTTGCCTTAAAACTCCTTACAGGTTTTAGTTCTTTTACGATGGCAGGAGCAGGAACGCAAACCTCTGGTAGAAGTCTGGCACGTCTCGTCCTGCACAAATAGAACTGCAGAGGCTACGCGGATCCTGGAAGCACGGAGGCTGCTCGACCTCTGCTGAAGCGGGACCCGGCTGGGAAGGCCTCAGTGGTGCTGAAAGTCCGTCTGGATAAAAACGAGAGCGTGCTGTGGTCCGGGGAGTTGGCCGGCTGCCCGGGCGCCGGGCGCCCTGCCGTGTCGGTGAGTCTGGGAGTGCCAGATGTACAACAAGACAAAACAAGCGTGGAAAAAGGCTGCAAAAAAAGCCCCCCCCAAAAAGGAAAAGGCCCAAAAAAGGGATGAAGAAAAAGAGGACCCAATACCATGTACAAAAAGTGAGAAAATCTTGAAAAATCTGTTTTGTTTAGTTTTATGCAAAATTTACTTACTCATTTTAATACAGTCATATTTTAGTGAAGTAGTTTAAGCTCAAGAGCTTTAAATTAGGGTACAATTTGGAGCCACTCCACTGGATGTGTGAGGCAGCTTAATCCACTACATGAAAAAAAAAGCTCTTAAAAAAACCACAGGCAAACATCCAACAGCAGGAGTCCACCTTGGTGGACTCAGTAGAGACCTTGTGGAGAGAGGGGACCCCGGAGGGTAGAGGGGTCCCAAAAAGACGGCACCTGGAGCAGAAAGGACCCACAGGAGAGAGAGGTCCTAGAGGATTGGGGGCACCCTTTAGGGGAGAGTGCAAACCCAAAACAAGTGCAAACCCCACGTTATACCTGTCCAACAGCTATGCCTGAACTTTGACTGAACTTTTTGTTTTGTTTGTGGATTCTATCGGTTGGTTTTTGATCAATCATTTTTCTGTTCTCTTGACCGAGTTCTTTACATATATGCCCAAAATGTTCTAAAAACATGCCTCCTGTGAAGATGACGTCCTTGTTTCTCGTAATGCCAAATTCTCCTCATATACACTACCCTGCACTCTCAAAGACTAACGTACCCTCTCTGGATGAACAAGACTCAGATTCAGAGGTGAGCGAATGGTAGTTTGGGCAGACAGAGCCAAAGCAGCGGGTCCAGCTGGACTCGGCGAAACGTCCTGTATCAATGCCACTCACGATAAAGAAGAATTCTCTTTAACTTGCTTATTAGGAAAATAAAAGTGACACCAGACAAAATAGCCCACACAACACCTAGTGAGATCCTCAGTGTACCGAGAACCATCTGCGTTTGCTCTGTTACACGCAAATGCAAACCAAGTGATGCTTGATGTACGACAGTAAGCATGAGGAAAGACATATGAAGAGATCTATTTTTCGCAGACTTTCCATTTAGCCGCTGAACACTGACACCACCAAAGTTTACTCCGTTTCCTTCCACTCGGTAAAGCAGTAAAGCAGACAACATAAAATAACTACATAAAATAAAACAAAAATTGTTAGAACATGAGCTGTCAACCCACTGAGCTCATGGACCTTATCAAAAAAAACATCAAACGGTAGCAAATCTTCTCCTACTAGTTATTCCAACTTAAGGGAGGAATTTCCCTGGCTGCGATCTTTCCATATCAGACAGCTGGAAGCGGTTCAAAATGAACAGCCAGACCAGTAAGGAGCAATGACCACAACGTTCAGCAAACCTAAGTCAACCACAGAAAGGTCCGATATCTTAGGATATGCTGTCATCTTACGAGGCCCCACAGCAACTCAACTATGAACTCAATGACACTTAGAAAATAAGGAATAATTTAGCCACAACATCAGCGCTATTACAGCCTATCTAAGGCACTTCAAGGTTCTGCCAGCCATGTACTCTTAGCAGTTGCAATTTTCTCAAACACACACACACACACACACACACAGACACACAGACACACAGACACACACACAGACACACACACACACCCTTCACTCCCAGACTCATGGGCCTGATTCGACGTCTGGGAATGTGCAACACACTGCAAAGCACTTCGGTGTGCAGTAGTGACCTACACGTTCAGCAACATCAATCTGGAGTGGGGGGGGGGAGGGGGGGGC
>JAODKF010000046.1:37373388-37384603 GCA_026779585.1 Mormyrus proboscirostris
CAGGACACAGGTGCACACAATCGGGCAGGAACACCAGGTAATGAGGTGGGCGTGGCACACGGGAGGATCGAACGGCGTGGATCATGACACCTGGGTGTCTTATGATGAGTTGACATAACATCTGGAGTGTCCCCTCTCTTCTCTGCTTCCCGGCATAAACTGCAGCCGCACTGTGACCCTTTACTGAAAAGAGTGGATCAGTCCTTGTGGACCCACAGACCATGTTTTTGCTGGGAGGGAGCAAAAATGTGGATTGTCTGATAGGGGGCTTGGAGGGAGCAAAACATGGGCTGAGTGTGGGGGCCCCAGGGCCAGATTAGGAAACACTGCTTTAGATTATTAATGGCAGTCATACCCTATTTCAATCATGTAATCACTCACATTCACAACTTCAAACCTATTCTTCTGCAGGATGCAATTTGCCCATCAAACTTATCAAGTTGCTAAATCATCTTCATTGGTCAAACAAGGGGCCCTCAGATACAATTATGATCATGGCAATAACTGTAGGATTACCTATAAAACAATCTATAAATGATAACATAATAGCATACAGTAATAGACCTCAGTAGACCTTGAGATAGTTGTGGAGTGACTGAGATCTCTACTCCCAGTGTTCCACTGAATGCAGACTGATAATGTGCAGAAGCTGCTACTTAGGGGCCTGCAGTGGCTGCAAGCCGTCAAAGTTGGGTAGGGTTGGGCGGCTTTCACACTTAGCACAAACAATGGCCTTCGGAATGACATCACCCAACTCTGCGGGTTGGCCAGAGGCTTACATTTCAGGTCCAGAAAGTAAAAATCCAAACCAGGATTTTGTTTCAACCAACCAGTTGAGCATCAAGAGTCACAATCATCGAGTTCTCAACTGGCTGGTTGAAACAAAATCCTGGTTTGGATTTTTACTTTCTGGACCAGAAATATCCGCTTATGGGGTTAGCCAACTCATAGCCGACGTGGGCTGTACCCCACTCTCTCACCGCATGTAGATCTGACCTTGTCAAGCCAGTGTGAATATAATTGCCCTGGTGAACGAATTGACACTGCGCCTACAGTACCTCACGCACAATAACTCAAGCCTGACAGCCCTTTTTAACTTGTTAATTAAAAGAACTATTACCAAGAACTATTAAGCACTATTTGTCATATCAGTGCTAAAAAACCTTGTTTTTCTAAAATTAGTTAATAGGTAACAAAGAGGGAAATGATTCTAAAATACAATAGATTGTAAAATGTGTCTGCCATCTTGAATCTAAATCAATGTTAATTCCGGGATATATGAAGATATGATTTCCAACTGGCATTTTTGAGTGTCAATGTATACTATTTTCTTAAATCTACTTGCCCTTTCTGCCAATCCACTGCTTATGCAGACATCATCAGGGGTAATATAATTTTGCTTAAGATAATCTCATCATTAATATATTCTGCCATTAATTAAATCTGCATGCGCTGAATAATTAATGGTCCATGTCTATAGTGTTTGGAGTGTGGTTAGTAAATTATTTATCTGCCCTAATGCACTTGCTCCTGGTTTTACTTTCCATGTATGAGTCGTCCTTTCCAAAGCCTCCTATTCATTACGTCCACTGATCATTTAGCAGCAAAGAGCAGCACCATTGTCAGGCCCGCTCGCATCACTGCAGGGCTGTCAGGTTGCTGCGGCACACTGGAGATGCTGGTACGGAGGCACACTGGCACTTGGCGGCGTTTCTTAGTTTCAGCTCTGATTCCACACCCGACATTGACGGGCGTAAGATTAAGGAGCCTTTTAAACCAGTGTTTCCCAACCTAGCGGTTGAGGACCCCGGGAAAGTCCATGTTTTTCCTCCATTTCCCCTCCATGCCTTTGATAAGACATCAGAGTTGCAGAAATAAGTGAAAAGATCATTTAAAAGAGGATGTTTATGACAAGTGACCTTTGCAACTTGGTGGAATGTGAATCTTATGACTTTGTCAGCTACTGTAAGTGCTTGAACTGTTGCAATATAGCCGCAGTGGGTGGAAATATTGTGAGTTTGAAGTCATCTGTGGTGACTCACTTCTAATCTGTGTTGTTGTTGGATCCCGTTGAACTGAATCAGGGAGCGACTGACAATGTTCTTTGTTGACCTAATACCGTCTATTTTAAAATTAATTTTGAAAGAATTTAAACTATTTTTATGGACAGTTTTTGAGTATGTTGTAAGCTGTGAATCACTAGAACAGTAAAATGAGGATGCAGAAGCCACCTTGCGTGGATTTCTGTGGCAAGTCAGTCCCTGACTAGTTTAGCCAATTTCTCATCACTTACTTAGTCAGATCTAATTAATCTAGTGACTGAAAAATTAATGACTCCTGTTCACCTAAAACTGGAGTAAATGTAACATGGAACTGGAACAGGTATGATTAATTCAAAGAAACAGGTTTCTTTTTAAGTTCATAGGTCATGACCCTGTGGACTCCCAAAATTAGCATTACAGAGTGATGTTCTGATTATCTGCAGTTAGTTTCAAAGTACATTTTTTTATTATTGTCATTGGACAACAAAACATATTGTACAACAAAACATATGCCTTCATATAATACTATTAATAAATACAACACTATAAAACCAACCAGAAATAACAAACAGATATTAAATATTTCCACTCTCAGCTCTGATCACTTAGAAGAGTTAAATAATATGTCATAATATCAATATCTGTTGAATTAACAAGGATACATGAACCGTGACCAAAAATCCCATGTGACTTTCTAGATATTTAACAAATATAATGGCATTTGTAAACAATGTTGCACGGGGGCATTATATTCTCAGTGTATTATTCCTTGCTTTGACACTGACTGTTACAAAGCGCTGTCTGCTCTCCATTGGGAACCCACTGTCCATATTTATCCCTGCCCTGTGTGCATTTTCCCTTGCTGAGAAGCAGTTTGTATGCTCACTGAATGAGGCCAAAGATGGTATCTAAAACATAGTATCTATGTGAATAGCACAGCGTACATCAAGGTGTGCCTATATTTTCCACCAGCAGCTGCTAGATTAGTCCCCCTCCCTTAGCTTCAGTCTCCTTTAGAGGGTTGGATGGTCTGGATTGTTCCACTTCAGCAGTCTGCTCTCAGCCATAATGTGGAATATGTTGGCCTCTGCTTTTGGCTCCAGGGCTCATGTAGATGTCTGGCAATGAGGTCAACCCTCCAAAATTCGGTCCCTCTCCGCCTTTGTGACTTAAATTAATGCGGACGTCTAAAGCCCTAATCTCAAACCTCTTTGCACTTAAACCATGTGCTTCAAAGAAAAGAATACCGTGATCATGAATCCAGTGCATGGATACATATTGGTTTATTGGCTGTGGTGCTTTTGGCACCAGCGCAAGAGAAAAGCACGTAATGGAAAGTTGTAGCTATGGAAACTGTGCATTGTACCTGTGTGCATTAGCAGTGCAGGAATAAATATTTGCCGGTCTGAAGTGGTCATTAGCCTTTTTGTCGTAATTTGAGAGAGAAACAAGAACATCAGCAGGAAAAATACTTGATCTAATAATTCATGAGCACCTTATCAAGTAAGTACACTGTGTGCAGAATTATTAGGCAAGTGTGAATTTCGTTTGTATCTTCTCATCCAACCAATATTTTCAGTCTAGATGAATCTCTAATTAAGAACTGTTTAAAAGCAGTGAATGTTCTTTTTGTTTGGAAAAAGAACAGGAAAATTTACATACTTTCCTGTGCAGAATTATTGAGCAAATTATTATTACGATTAAAATGGGCTGAAATCGGACCTTACAGATAACAGACAAAGGGGACAGAAGAAGCATGTAGCCAGAAGAAGACACAAATTAACTGCCAACGTTATGTGTCAAATTAAAGCGGAGACTTCCGCAAACCCTGAAGAATCATGTGCCACCATTTTCCAAAAGTGCAATCGGAATGGAATCTCTAAGTACTAGATGCAGTGTGCTACGTGACATTGTCAAGGTCACAAAGGCTGAAACACAACCTCCACTCAATAAGACACACAAGCTAAAACGTTAACAAGGGGCATGGACACATCTCAATACTGATTTTACAAAGGTTTTGTGGACAGATGATATAAGACTGACTCTGATGAAGTGGATAGAAGGGCCAGTGGTTGGACACCTTCTTCAAGCACCAACGAGGTGTGGAGGAGCGGTCAGCAGCTTTCAAAAAGGTTATGATACCCATGCAGCACAATGCCCCTTCCCATGCATCAAAATATTCTGTAGATTGACTAAGAAAGGCTTGAATGGTAATTGAATTATGATCTGCCCTCCTTCATTGCCTGACTTAGACATCGCCCCCATTGAGAACTACTGGGCCTTACTAAAGTGTATGATTTACCAAGGTAGCAAGCAGGACACTTCTCAGAGCCATGTCTGGGAGATGGTCCTAGCTGCCTCAGATGATATAGGATGTGATTGAATGAAAAACTTGATTGGTTCACTGGTCAACAGGCTCATGACGGTTATTGAGAAGAAAGGTGTCTATACAGGACATTAAACATGTGGACCATATGGAATGATAGTTTATTATTCTTCATATAGACTGAATGGCTAAGACTGTTTACTATTTTTTTTTTTATCCTTTATTTTACCAGGAATGTCCCATTGAGATACATTATCTCTTCTCCCAGGGAGTGCTGGCCAAGATGGCAGCAATAAGTTATGAAAAAAAAATCTCTGAATCTCTGTAGATGGTGAAGAGAAAAAAATCCACTGTTTCTGATTGCCTAATAATTCTGCACATCTCCAAGGAACAGCACTTATCTAATAATCCAACACACATTGTGTGGAAAAATGATATAGTATTAGGAGTGTGCAAAAATAGATTTTTAATTAATTGGTCTTAAAATTTGTTAGATTCAATAAAAATTTAAATCTATTAAAATTTAAATCTGTAAAATTTATGGACTAATCTTTTAGGCTAAATGCGTCATTTCAGTGTCACTTAAATACCTGAGCTGCTGACTGAAACATTTGTGATCTGGTGCTCCAGCAACAGAAGCATGACTGCACCTCCTGTGTCATTGCTAGTTAACATTACACTTCAATTGCTCCAGGGGTGTGTTGGGAAAAGAAGGGACAAGGCCCCCCCCCAATATTGGCAGACCCCCCTCCACCTCTGCTCAATAAACACACAAACAAGCAGGAACGAGTTCCTTATCTTTTATTATGAATCGACACGTTATTGAGGCCAATCAGTAGGTCCCTGGTGATATGGGTAGAGAGTTGTCCTGGACACCTGCTGCAATCCATGATCAATTCAGGTGAACCTGGGGCTTCAGAACCACCCGGTGCTGGACTCTGAAGAGGAGCCAGACCAACATTCCCTCTTGCAGTATCCATGGGGGTGACCTGAGCAGAACTTGCCTATAGGGAGCCAATCTGCCCCTGTGCAGAGCTACCTTCCTTCCTCACAGGGGTAGCTGAACTCAGTAGATTGCGTCCCAGTAGATCCTCTCCAGCACTCTGCAGGACTCTACCCACTGGTTGTACAGTTTAGTGCAATGTCCCTTCTTCCACTGTGGGCTGTGCACCCATACAAGATCAAAATATCTCCCCTCATGTATATTAAAACTGTGCTTTTGTCTTACCCCACGCGTTTAACATTTGGACCCTAGCAAAATTATGGGCAGACTCTAGGAATGTCATCTAAAAAACAATGAACTAGGCATGCACTCTAGGGATTGCCTAACAGCACCCTATTCATCAAGCACTCAAACATTGCTGGCACGCAAAGACCAAAGAACAAGAAATTGCCCTAACCCCCTGTTCAAACAAAAGGCTGTCCTAGGCTTGGCCTCAGGAGCGAGTGGCCCCTGGCAATATCCACTGTGGAGGTCTTATGAAGACAACCACAAAGAGCCCTCCACCAATTCCAATAATTCATCAATGCACAGTATGGGATAAGAGTCTTTTTTCATTATGGCATTTAGGCATCTGTTGTCTACACAAAAGTGCTAGTGTCTCTTCCCCTCCCCCTCCATCCTCTGATGTTGATCTCATGCTCCACGAAATATGTCTGCCCCACATCCAATTCCCCCGCAGCAAAACTGTCCCTGAATTCCATCAGGAGCTCCTACAACAACTGCTGCTGTCCTGGATCCAGGCCATCACGGTTAAGCTGCCAGATGTCCCACACGGACAAGAACACGTTGGCACCAGTGTCAGAGTGTGGGTAGCATCTAAGTCAAGGAGTAACTGGCCTTGTGGTGGTGGGTGCTAAGCTTGGGGGGTAGAGCCATCATTGGGCCAGGATGAATTGAGATCCCTATAGAAGGAAAGGTTGAAATAGCAGGCATCATGGAAATTACAGGACCCACTACAAAAACGAGTAAGTTGCTCCCCAGGTCCAAATGGCAGCTTGTGCCCCTGAAAAAGTCCAAGCCTAAGGTATATGGCTTCTGCACCGCTGCCACCCACACAGGATAGCATACAGTCCTTCCTCCCACAGCGAGTGCTAACAGACCTCACCCATTCATAGGCGATAACAGTGTGCAACTGGACAGATTTGGGTTCCAATGAAATGTCACCTACAACTATGTCTGGCCTCACCAATGTCACAGTAGACCCTGTGTCCACAAGAGTGGAGCATGCAACCCCCTCTAGTGAGACCGGAACATGGCACACGTTTATCCCACCATAATGACTGACTCAGATGGCACATCCCCATCCCAAAACTGGTGCTGGATGCCAGTTCATATCTTCTGTTGGAGAATAGAGCTAGTGGTCTACACAGTCCCCCCTATGCAGACCCTGACCTGTTTCTGTGCCTGCTGGGCAGCTGACGGTACTGCCGAACCAGGTGGCCTGGTTGGCTAAACCCCCAACATACTCTAAGGCCCGGTTTCTCAACCACCGGGCTGCGGCCCATCACACCACGGGGCAATCAATCCTGTGTTTGCCCAGACACAACTCTCTGCACCTTTTCTGCGCTCCATGCGCCTCTGTGCCATGACAGAATGACTGGACTCCCAGAGAAGATGCCTCCCAGCAGCGAGACAGAATATGTCGACCTTACTGAGGAGGTAAACTACTGGCTTGCCCAGCCTGAGGTGAAGGAGGATCCCCTGCTTCGGGCTATAGCCAGCCGGAGTAGGGACATGTTAGGGGAGATGTCCCTGCCTGAAGACGCGCACCTCTTTCGCGAGACAACATTCGGTGGCTAAGAAGTGGGGTGGCTGAAGCCAACATGCGGAAGGTAGCCCTTGACTGCGGTTTACCTTTTCAGCCACTGTCGGAGTTACCTGAAGCGCCCCACACGCCGCCGCCCACCGCAGGGAAACGGTGGAGAAAGCGGAAGAGCCGAAGACCGGAGGAGACACAGGAAGTCATCCTGGGGGCAGTCTCGCTCGCCGCTATCTGCCATGCTGCGTTTCCCCCGATTCTAAACCCGGCTGCTTCTGCGTCACCTCCTTGGGTTCCTGTGCCAGTGGCACCTGCAACGCCGCCCGAGGCCCCTGCCTCCGAGGAGGTTCCAGACTGCCGGATCGATGCTCCTCCCTACGTAGTGGAATCGGAGGAGGAGCTGGAGTGGGACCCCTCGGGGATCTCCCTGACTGCCCCCAGACCTCTCCCAGTGACTTGCCCCGTAACTCTCCCTGTGACTCCCCAGTGTGGCAGAGCCTGGCCAGGTCTCCCGGAAAGGGAGGGGACACCTGCGCCGGGTCCCGACCACCCTCCTTCCTGGCTCGCCTGCGGGTCCTCCGGCTCCTGCTTGGCGGTCGCCTCCGGTCCCCCTGACTTCGGCTTGTCAGCCGCCTCTGGTCCCGCCTCCGGCGCCTTGTCAGCCACCTCTGGTCCCGCTTACGACGCCTCGTCGGTCGACTGCGGGTCCCCTGGCTCCGACTCGTCGGTCGCCTCTGCCTTAGTTGCCACCGGCTGTGCCTTTGGCTGCCATGTCTCCTGCTCCCTCCTCCCCTTCGCCTGTGTCCCCTTCGCCTTCCTCCTCGCCCCCTCCATCGGTCCTTCTGCCTTCCTCCTTGGCCCTGTCCTCGTTCCCTCCGGTTCCCTCTTTGCGCTCGCCATGGGTCCCTCCGGCTTCGTCATTGCGGTCACCTGCTGCCCCTGCGGCTTCCGCCCCTCGCCTGTCGGGGTTCCCTCTGGCTCCCTGTTTTCCCCTGCCCTTTGCCTCCATGCCCCCTGCCTTCGTGCCCCCTGTGTTCACCCCTGGTCCCTCTGTGCCCCTTGGTCCCTTTGAGCCTCCTGTGTTTCCACCCGGTCCCTTTGTGCCTTCTGTGGGTGTGCCTCCTAGTGTTGTCCTGTCGTCTCCCTCCTTGGGTTCTGTGTTCCCATTATGGTGCCCCTGTGTCTGTCTGCGTTCCCTGTGGTTTGTCGTCTTTTATCTGAGATGGTCTCCCTGTGTCTGTTCTGCATGTCTTTCATGTTACCTGAGCCCCAGTGATGTGTTTTGCTTTGTTTTCCAGGTCCCGTGTCTCCGGTCTTCGTTGCGTTGCTCCCCTTTGGCGCGCCCAGAGTGCGCGCCTTTGGGGGGGGGTCCTGTCATGCCCTGATCGTCCGCTCCTCTCATGTGCCACGCCTCCTCATCAGCCCCGTGTGGAATCCCCATGTTCATCAGCTGTTTTGAGTTGTCCTGATTAGTTTCATGTATTTAAGTGCCACGTTTCAGTTTGTTTCCCCAGTCCAGTCATTGTGTATTGTCTCGGTGTTATGTCGGCTTGTGTTTTCTGCAATTAAATCCCGTGTTTGCCCCGACTCCAGGCTCTCTGCACCTTTTCTGTGCTCCGTGCGCCTCTGTGCTGTGACAATTAGTCCATAAAGGGCTGCCAGCATCATGCTTAATTGGGGCAGTAAATACTGTATAGTATGGCTGAATGATTTATCGATTTAAAATGGAAATCGCAAATAGGATAGGCATTATACAGGATGTCTCATCCAGGGTTTAAAACTGTCCCGAGAATAATTTTACAAAATCATGCCATCCTCTTTGGGTGACAGTAATATTCACCAATCAGAAGTGCCGTGCTCTTCACGTGTCAGTCATGCTCACCAATCAGAAGTCGCCCAAGGCTACTGCATATATGCTCACAAATAACAAACACATGAAACCCAAGGAAAACATTTCATTTGCGGTGTGAATTCTGCTGCTGAGTTGTAAGTGAACTACCTACCTATTTCATGGTCAGAGATTGTTTTTAGAAAGGTCCTATTATTAGGGGTTCAAGCAACGTTAGCTGCAATATTGCTGTTGCTTATTATTTTTTCTTGCTGGAATTGTTGAAACCGTATGAGAACTAAGAGGATCAGGTCTGTTGGGGACTGGGGCTGGTGTGGTGTAGAGGCATCACCTGCTGCATGGTAGCACTTGGGTCAGTTTGAGGCCGTTCATCCAGGTAGGTACAATATGTCGAACATCTTGTCTCTCCAGCAAGATGACCACCTCCCTCTGTTGTCAGAGGAGCTTCATAATCTTCTCATTTCGGTGGCGGCACTCTCTGAGGTACACATATCTATGTCAGTGGGTGTACCTACTTTTGGTCTGGTCGGTCTGATGGCTGCCATACTCAGGGAGTAGCTGTTACTGTAGCGGATAGGCTCCTTCCGATAGCATCTGATGTCACTCCTTTCAATGAGCATATTATGAGGCTCAGGCTAAGGTACTCCTTGGGTATCTTGTCTATTGTCTCAGTGTATGTTCTGACCGTGGTGAGTGATGTCACATCGAGGGAGACATTTTACTGCAGTCGTGATAAAGTTTAGTTCTCCAAGGTGCAAACAATATTTATGTACCACCAGAGTCCGTGTTTGTATATTAGAAGATATATTTGCCCCTCCAGCAAAGGTACAATTGACAGACCCCTGAGGGTACTGCCCCAGTGACAAGCAATTATATCATCAAGGTACAAAATAGTATTTTTTTTTCCTGACAATGTATAGGGAAGGTAAAGCCAAATATCTAGCAAATGCTCAATATAAAACTAGCTTACATAACATCAGCTAGTAGCTACCTTAAACATGGTTAAAATGCCAAAAGCCAAACAGTCTGAGGTGTGGCAGTATTTCACTGGAAAGGACTCCTACACTGGGACATTGTTATGTGAGTTTGTTATGTATTTTGATTTTATTTATACTTATAAACTTTGGTCCTGTGTAGATAGGGTGAAGGTTCACTGCAACACTATAATGCATAAGCTGTTATGGAAGATGCGTTTTAAATATATAATTAGAGTAAAATCATTGAGTTCCTCTAAAATAGTGATTCCTCCGGATTCGCTTACTCGGAGGGCATGCTGTTTTAAAAAAACAGACACACGCATTCAGATTTTTCTCATGAAATGCAGCGAAAAGTTTACAAAATACAGCATTGGAGTCAATGATGTGGCACGTAGATTTCTGTTTTTGCAAGCAGTTCATTTTATATTTTTGTATAAAGAAATGGTTGAATATTGTTTAACAGTGTTACACTCACGTCACTTTCTTGATCTCTATACATAACTCTGATTAATACTAAATAGAATGATTTTTATAGTATTAAAGTCGTAAAATGTCAATTGGTAAAACAGTCCTCACTTAATGTCAATGAAGAAAGTTGTTTGTAAGATGATAATTAAAAAAATCTTGATCTTTTCTCTGGCATTTTTTCTTCAAATAGTTTCTTGGTAAGCATATTAAGGTATTGATAAGATGCACCTTTAAAAACATAATGAAATATCTAAAACACTTTGTTCCGCAAAGACAAATTACCCTGAATGCCATTTAGTAAAACAAGGATTAGCCAGTGATGTGACTTTAATCAGATGACATGTGACAGTATGACTTAGAAGTTAAGTTGTTATTTTGCTCCTAAATTTAAGATAATTTGGTTTGATAAATGTGATACTATATGTCACAGATTTGAGTGTCATTCGGTCAAACGTCAAGTGTTCACAAAGTTGTATATTTTAAAAACTTTAAGTTAGAGATGAAATTTGAAATTTTTCAATCAAGGTCAAAGTCATTGTTCGTAACAGGCAGCCAAGCAACTGCCTGTTAGGAATGAATATTTATGAAATTTGTCATTCAGCAAAATGGAATTTGCCATTCAGTGAAACCATTTGTCCGGCTGACATCAATTATCCCTAATGGCACAGTGCATTTAACTGATCTATTTTTTCTCTTGACTGATTGTTTTAACCTATTACAAGAACTCGTGGCCATAGGTGGAAATTAGCGGGAGAACATTTCAAACTAGATTTAAGGAAGCACTTCTTTAC
>JAODKF010000046.1:37384703-37410895 GCA_026779585.1 Mormyrus proboscirostris
TAAGTTCTCCCCAAGCGAGCTTGATGGGCCGAATGGCCTCCTCTCATTTGTATAGTTCTTATGTTCTTATGTTCTTATTATAAAGTCCGTATAAACAAACTGTATTGATTTTATTGTTTTTAATAAATACTGACATTGTAACAGACACCTCTGTCCAACATGGACAATGGTGCATGATTTTCTGCAAAGATAAGAGCAGATTGTGCTGCTATGGAGGAGAGACAAGCAAAGAGAAGGGACATAGCAGTAATGGCAGTAATCAGTAAAGGCTGCATTGCTATAATCCTGAACTTCTAAGGTGTCAAGGATCTGGGTGGGTTTGGCACGAGGGGCATGGCATCATGTGGGCGGGGAACAGAAAGTGGATGACCCACTGGCAGCTCAGAGGACAAACGAGGATTTATTAACAAACAGAAGAAACACTTATAAAACAAAAACAAACCACGAGGGGTCAAAAGTAAAAAGGGAAAAACAAACACTAACTAAAAATGGGTCAGGTAGGCAAATCACACAGCTATCACATACAAGATCAAATAATGAACCACTGGGGAAATAAACAGAGGCAGGGACTTAAATATTGAGTGGTAACAAGACTTATACGGCAGGTGAGACTAATTAACAAGGGCTGGGAAAACAGGCCACCGATGAAACAAATAATTAAATCAAGGGACTGGGAGGGGAAAACTAAGAACGTGACAGAAACAAGGAAACAGAATCTAACACTGGGAATGACAGACCGATAAAAACACAATCAAGGGCACAAGGGCAAAAGGCCAAACCTGAATACAAATCAAAACACAGGGACTAGAAAACTGATTCATTCAAAACACAAGGGAACAAAATCTATAAAACTACTAAAAAAGTGGTAGCAGGATTCAAACACAGAACAGAGGGGTTCATAGGCAGCCGTATGCTGGACAAGCTGAGCCACGCGGCCAACAGGAAAATGGGGAAATCACAAAGGCAGATGACGGGATGGCCAGCAGGGAAAGGACACGAAAGAGTGGGACAACTGACCCTTACAGTAAGGGATAGGTATAACTGTGAAGGTGCATGAGAGCAGTAATGGCAGTAATCAGTACAGTCAGTGGGCAAGTCAGTATAACTCGAACATGTACTATATTATGGAACCAAAGAATCTTTATGGCTAATGAAGATATAATGGTCTCTGCACCAGTCTCAGTTTTGATATATCGTGAGGTTGGCATCAGAATTTAAATGGGAATTTTCTGGGAATTTTGTGAAAGCCACAGACAAGGTCAGCAGATGACACGCAAAAAATTTTACCAACTCATAAATGCCTAAAATTTCATGTGGTTCTTCCAGATCGGGGGGAAGGGAGGGGGGAGGGCGGCTGCTCCCCTAACCTCCACGATGTAGAAGGGTCAGCTGTAATGTACTTTTTATTAGATAATAATAAGTTTTTGCTACACCCTTCTGGGACTTTTCAGCTTAAGTGTGATTTTTTTTAAATACAGACTTCAGTATGTTTGACTGGATGTACAGTTATCCTCCTCCATAGGCATAGATACAGTATTCATGATGTTTCATTTTTAATGTTTAATTTATATGTTCCTACTGGGAGAAAGTGACCGTGTAAGGGAGGCAATGGTTCCCATGCGATCTGTGAGACAAAGCGGTAATGATTAAACCGTAAATGAGATAAGGTGAACATGGAAATCATTTGGATTACTTCTGAGCATGTTCATGGTTAATCTTAAACTAAAGGTAAAGCGGATAATTAAACAACAAATGAGGGATGCAAGGATAATTAATGGGTATTGGAAAGCGTAGAGTCACAAACCATGGGAGGCATGGCTTGGGAGGGGGGTCTAATGCACTCTTTATTGAGGGATAACTCAGAGATTCTGACATGCTTTTCATTTTCATTATTATTACAACATTTGTGAATCATGTATTGTTGCAGACCAACAAGAGAAAAAAATATTCATGGGTAATTTCCTAATTAAATTTCATAGCTGGTTAAATTGTGCTTGGGGACCAATGTAGAATAGTAGGAAGGCAAAGATCTCTTGGGAAAAGTTAGTGAAGAGAAAAGTGATCACAGAAACTTTGCTGTTAATCTCATCAACTGACATATCGAGAAGATGAGAATTCTGGGTTCAGAGAACAAGAGAGGAATGATGTTTCTGAAATTATCAAAACCAAATGACATAAGCTGAGAAAAGAGGCAGAAACTTTACACTGCTAAATCACAATATGTTTTGAAACACATGACGGTTTATTTGTGAATTTCTCTTTTTGGTTGACAGGAAATCATTTCAGTTGTTAACAGGATCTGAGAAATCAATGCAGTCAAATACATAAAAGGACAAATGAATCCGAACATAGCTACAGGCAGGAGATTTTTTTATTATTGATCTGCTGAAGACGTACTGTGTTGGTTAAATTTACCAACTACATGGAATGGCTGAGGTACCCCTAAGGAGAGCGTTGTGGACTGAAGTGATGTTATTTTAGCCTTTCATCAAGGTATCAGTAACGTTTTGCATTATTCAATTCTATTTTTTAATTGTTTCTGTTCACTTGCTTTTATATATATATATATATATATATATATATATTATGCTGAATGTTAATCCTGCAGTTTGGAATGTAGTGCACATCTGGACTAAATTCTAATTCTCACTATTCCTCATCTTATTTCACCTATTGTAATACCCCTGCTGGGGCTTAGGCATTGAGAGCAGCTCTCCAGGCATTTCCGTTCTGGCCCAGTCTCTACAGTTGTCCACAGGCGTGGCTCATTCTCTTTGCATCTGCTTCCAGGTCATAGTGCCAGGTTTTTCTTGGCTGGGCTCTTTTCCAGGGGATTCCATGTGAGGGCTTGTCTTCAGATTATGGATAGTGTGACCTGTTGACCACCCACATTGTGGGGAATCTCTTCCTTTGCAGCCTCTTGTTTTGTTTACTGCTACAGTTCTTGGTTGCTGAAGGCCAGTGAATCTGGAGGCTCCTTCTCAGGTGTTGATAAAAGTCTAGTTCTTCTTTGTGGTGGTAACCGTAGTCTTCCATGCCTCAGCTCCATGGAATAGGACTGACTTCACGTCGGTGTTGAAAACCCTTATCTTGGTGGTGGAGGACAGGTCCCTGGATCCCCAGATCTTTTTTAGTTGAAGGAAAACTGCCCTTGCCTTGCTGATCCTAACACTAACATTGATGTCTGTTCTGCCCTGCTTGTCGACGATGTCAGCAAAGTAGGGAATGTGTTGGCTTGCTCTTTCCTCTGTGGATGTCAAGCCCCATGCGAGCTGGGTTTTCCATGACGATGCCGGTCTTTTCCTGCAGCTATTGTTGGGTATGGGAGTGAACTTCTCCTGATTTTCTCCTGGTTCAATGTGTCCCAGGGTCCCTCAGTGGCCCTTCTTTAACCAATCAACATCACCGCATTAATTAAAACTAGTGTTTTAGTGGCAAAGTACACTTTTATTGTGTATGCCTTTTGTTAAGGGACATGTCATAGACAAAACATAGGAATCTGCTTACTTGCAAATCTGCACAGTGACATGTAAGGGTGCATCTTTATTTCATTATGATGATAATAATAATAATAATAATAATAATAATAATAATAATAATAATAATAATAACATGGCTGGAAACAACAACTTATCTGGTCTGATAAGCCACACACTACTGCTTGATGGCTGGAAACCTTGAGTTTGAAAATGAGAAAAAAAATTTACCGATGTGGTGATATCATGTGATGAAGACTGTGAATGGTTAAAAAAGTGAAATGCAAGCCCCTCCCAAGTTGACCCAGGGACACATCGAACTTCGAGCAAAATCAGGATGTCTGTGAGAGAGAAGAGCCTGATCTTCTGCAAAGTCTACATCATCCAGCTGTGTCAACAGCACCCACTGGACCCCGTTTCTCTTCTGTGCTGTGGACATCTTCATGACCTTGTCTGCTAGCAGCAGAAACAAGAAAGGTGACAGCAAACAGCCGTGTTCTACTTCAGGCTAAAACTGGATAGTTGTCACTGGTTGCAAAACAGAAATAAGAATAGAATAGCAATATTTTGTGAGTTGTGATTTGCTGGCACTTTGGACCATTAATTTTATTTTTGGTAATCGAATTCCCTTTCACAATGAATGTTAATCCCTATGTATATCTGCACCCAAAAAAAAACACCCATACTTTATGATTCCGAGGGCAGCATCCACCCTTCTTGTCCTCCTACAGCTGTTCTGATGATCAATAATGGCACCAATCACTGGCTGGTACAACCCCCCCCCCAACAAAGTATCAACCATTACTCTAGTCATAGAGACAGTTACCTGCACATAGTGCAGTTATGATAAGGTTATACAGTACCAGTGATTGGTGTGGACAGAGGTAAAGGAAGATAACAGGAATAAAATGAGACCCCCTTCTCAGTGTGTTAGCTCACTGGCATGCAGAAAATCAGCAGACTAATCGATAGATGTGGCACATTGGCCAAGAAATGGAGGGAAGACACGCACAAAACCCCCTGTGGATCGTCAAGTGAGCTTTCCTCCACCCATGGCCTTGTACTAATTACGCATTTTCAGCTCTCATTGGCGAAGCTGACATGGTATTTTTATGAGTGCAAGATGAGAAAACTAAAGTATTCCTACAAATGGCAAATAAAGTATAATTATCGCATAGCTGCTGCATCTTTCTTAACTGCACCCCACACTTGCTCTAGATGATGGTTTCAGAAATGCAGTTAAGGTCCAAAGCAATAGCACATTTGTAGTGAACAAAGCAGGAAGGCACCCTAGGAAATCCACACATGCACACCCCTGGGGAATGATTCCACTGGTGGCAGGGCGGACACCTTTACCCAATGAGAGCTTGAGTTATGCAGCTTGTCATCTCACTGCTGGAATCCAAGCTGAGGAATTTCGTCTCACTCCAGCAGGGAGCCTCCTGGGACTTCAGCTGGCAGTGTGGGGATTGGTGGTCCAAGTCCTTAATCATCCATCCTCCAACTGCTGATCCTGGTCAGGGTTACCAGGGGACAAGGCACAGGGGGACACAGCAGAGGGGGGGCACTTCATCTCAGGGCACAGTGTCACACTGTGAGCAAGTTAAAAGGTGCTAAATCACTTACCAGCATGTTTTTGGAAGGGGGGAATCCCACATGACATGGGGAGAACATACAAATTACACACACACGCACACACACGCACACACACACACGCACATGTCGGGTATACCTACCCTTATGGGGCCCGCTTTTTCATTTCTATGGGAAAAATGCTAATGCTAACTATGACAGCCTTAACCCCCACCCAGCCCTAACCATAACCATAAGTAACCAAACAAAATACAAGACCATTTTTAGTTTTTTCATCGCAGTCATGGATTTTTAAAAAATAGAGTTCTCCCATATGGGTACCAGCAAAATGGTTCCCACAACATCAAAAGAATAGATTTTTATTACATGGTGGGGACATTTGGTCTCCACAATGTAATACATATGTAACCCACACACATACAGCATATGGGGGTGGGCTTCAAATCCCCAGCCCTGGAACTATGGGGTGATAGCACTACTGCAGAGCTACCTTGCTTCCCTTAACTATAAAAGTATGACCCTGATGCTGCAGTAACACTGATGAGCACAACACCAGAAAGCAAAGGTAATGATATATCAGGCACTGACGCCAGGCTGCTGTGGGTGGCCCCAAGAAAAACTACCGACATTTCAGCTGTCATGTGACCTGATGGCCTTTCATACTTTCCAGAAAAGAATAGGGGACAAATCCATCCATCCATCCATTGTTCCATCCATTATCTGCCACTTATCTGGGGTCGGGTTGCGGGGCAGTAATCCAAGCAGGGATGCTCAGACCTCCCTCTCTCCAGCCACCTGCTCCAGCTCCAACGGGGGAATACCAAGGCGTTCCTAGGGCAGACAAGAGGTATAATCTCTCCAGCGTATTCTGGGTCTGCCCAAGGGCTTCCTCCCAATTGGACATGCCCAAAACGGCCTCCTAGGGAGGCATCCAGGAGGCATCCTATGTAGACGCCTGAACAACCTCAACTGGCTCCTTTCAATGCGGCGGAGCAGCAACTCTGCTTTTAGCTCCTGCCAAATGTCTGCGCTACTCACCCTTTCTCTATGGCTGAGCCCAGACACCCCACGAAGGAAACTCATTTCTGCCTCTTGTATCTACAATCTTATTCTTTTGGTCACTATCCAAAGCTTGTGACCATAGGGTAGTGTCCTCCTTATTTTCCACGCTGCCTGCTGTGACACACCGAGATGCTTAAATTCCTCTGCTTGAGGCAGTAATAATAACCCGGAGAGAGCAATCCACCATTTTCTGGTCGAGAACAGTGACCTCAGACGTGGATGGCGTGAACCAAACTCTTACTCTTGCCAATGGCCCACAACAGCAGACCCTATACCTCATGAAGCATCCCCCTCAGGACCTCCAGGAGAGACATGATCATGTGCCATTTCCAAGTCCACAAAACACCTGTAGACTGGTTTGGCAAACTCCCATGAAACCTCTAGTATCCTTGTATTGGTGAAGAGCTGGTCCAGCATTCCGTGTCCTGGAAGGAATCGACATTGTTCCTTCTGGATCTGAGGTTTGACCAATGGGCAGTCCCTCCTCTCCAGTAACCCAGCTTAGACCTTCCCAGGGAAACTGAGAAGTATGAACGCATCCTCCAGTTGCCTTTCTTAAAGATTGGGACCACCACCCCAGCCTGGCAATCAAACCTCCACACAATGTTGAAGAGGCATATCAGCAAAGACAGCCCAAAAACAAGACCATTCAAGAGCTTAGGGTGAATCTGATCCACCTTTGGAGCCTTGTCAGTTTTTTGACTACTTCAGTGACCTCAGTCCTTGTAATGGGTAAGTCCTCGTCTGAGTCTTCCAGCTCTGCTCCAATCAAGGAAAGCATATCAGTAGGATTCTGGAGGTCCTCAAAATACTCCTTCTATTGTCTGACTCTATTCCCATTTGAGGTTAACCGTTGTCCATCCCTGCTGTACACAGCATAGGTAAGGTCATTCGGGAGAGACTCAGAGTAGAGCCGCTGCTCCTCCGCATTGAAAGGAGCCAGATGAGGTGGCTCGGGCATCTGCTTAGGATGCCTCCTAGATGCCTCCCTGGTGAGGTGTTCCGGGCATGTCCCACTGGGAGGAGGCCCCGGGGAAGACCCAGGACACACTGGAGGAACTATGTCTCTCGACTGGCCTGGGAATGCCTCGGGATTCCCCCAGAGGAGCTGGAGGAAGTGGCCGGGGAGTGGGAAGTCTGGGTTTCCCTGCTGAGACTGCTGCCCCTGCGACCCGACCTCGGATAAGCGGAATTTGATGGATGGATGGATGGATGGATGGATGACCTGCTCGTCTGATCCTCGTGTGTACCACGCCCACCTCATTACCTCGTGTTAATCCCTGATTGTTCTCACCTGTTGCTTGTTGAATTCAGCCTGTTGTATGTATTTAGTCCACATCCCAGTCAGTAGTGTCAGATCTGTCCTTAACATTACGCGTATCTTGGAGTCTGTCTGCTCTGAAATAAACCCCTTTTTATATATTCATGGCTTCCTTCGCCTGTTTTCCTGTGGAGCGTCACAGTTTGTCGTAAATATCAGCAGACATGGCATCTTACTTGTTTTATCCTGAATTTATCATTAATATTTGATTAGTGACTAAATATAGTCTTAAACAATATTTGCTATACAAAAGCTTATAGGCCAGTAATCCCTCCTTACTGAAAACAATATGGGTTTGACATAAACCTATGAAAGAAGTTTCCAAGCTGGCTGTGTGGGGAGGTGGGGGACCTTACAAGTACCCTTGGCCTTCAGCAAAGGGATCACTGGAGTGTGGGACTCAGCGAGCAGGAGGTCAGAATAAGTACACCCCCATTTACAGCAGGTGGAGTGGAGTCAGTTGCAGGTCCCAAGTTGGCTATCTGCGATCACTGTTCACACTGCTCTCAAATTACAGAGTACTCTTGCAAAAAAGGTCAAGCAGACTCTGTGGTTGGCGCAGACAGTCTGTGTCACTGCCTCGGATCACGCTGCAAGCTGCTGCCTAAGAGGGTCACTCATTCCATTTGTTCTGATGTTGGGGCTATTTTTACATCTCTACTGAAACTTTTAAAGTTAAATTATATCACAGGCAACATGTATCGATAAAATAGTCAAATCCCCTTACAGCACACGCAGGGCTTTGCTGAATAAGATAAGAGAGGACGAAATGTAGGTTGGGTAGAATCTCACTCATTGCCAAAAGCCAACTGATAACAACTGAAATGTAGCAATGAGGCTCATGAGAGTTTTGACTGCAGCCAGAAGTTTTGGCTTCGGCCTGAGGGAAGCACATGACAAAATATATGGGGTGTTGGGTTGTAGGGGCTACAGCAAAGCAAAAAACTGTGGTGTGGGCATCAGACTCTTGCTGCTTGGTCAAACAAAAATTCATTTATAAGTATTTATTTTAGTGATCATTGCTGACACACCACAGCAAAATGTGTCCTCTGCATTTAACCCATATGTGACATCATGACATAGCAGGAGGTAGCTAATTCAGCACCTGGGGAGCAGCACCTTGCTCAGGGTACCTCAGTGGTGCCTTGCTGGTCAGGGATTCACACCTGCAATTTTTCAATTACAAAAGCACCTCCCTAACCATTAAGCCACCACTGAGACATAGCAGAGCCTCATACCTTCAGGGTTCAAATCCCACTTCTGGCTTTGTGCTTGTTCTTCCCATGTCTCTTCATGTTTCCTCAGACAGCCCAAAAAGATGTATTAGGTGTCTCTATATTGCCATCAGGGTATGAGTGTGTGCCCCATGATTGTCTGCTAAGCTTTGATCCTTGGGGGGGTGTCAGGCAGCACTGGATAAATGCCACGGATGCAGGTGTGGATTAATGCATAGGCACCCTCCCTGGCTGTTGATCTATATCAGCTACAGTTGGCAAACTGACCCCACCCCCTCTAGCACTCTGCATAGTGATCATTCATTTTGCATTATTTTAAATTTGCTGATGGGATGGGCTGGTCACTTACCTTCAGCACACCACCACTCACTGACCTACAGTGATCTTTCAATTCTCTTGTGAGAAGATGAATTTAAAGAGCCCATAGTACTGGGTGATGTGAGATTACATAATTGCTGCCAAGTGTATAGAATGTATTCTTACTCTGTCTCTATTTTACAATGGAAAATGTTTACTTCCTAACAAACAGGCCTCAGTTCCAGACTCTGCCGCGACAAGTGAATTTCCACAAAGTATGATTCTTTATTTATAAATTGAATACTTTCGTAGAGTATAGAAAACCTGTTTACAACCTTCTACTGTAAATACGTTTTTTTTAAACATTATTAGAACCTTCTAGACATGAAATAACACCCTTTAGTCACCATTACAGTTTTGATTGCTGGACATGGGATAAGGATAGAAGGGTTTATTTGGAATCACCACAAATGCAGGACACAGGAATACATAACATCAAAACGTCAATGACAGACTCTGACGTGTACTTAAATACACCGGACAAATCAAACTGATAGAAAACCGCTGGTCACAATTGGGATTGCACGCGTGGTTAATAAGGAGGCGTGGCACACGAGAGGATCGTACAGGCAGGTCATGACAATTACACTCGTATCACGCAATATATTAGAGAAAATAAGACGTTACAAATATCATATTATTATTATTGTACATTTAATTACAAAGAGCAAAGATGCTTCTGATGCGCAGAGACGTATTATTTTCACTGTTCACTATTTTCACAACTTTTTAATGAGTATACAAAAAACCGCGATAGAGTGAAATCCAAGCGCGAAGTGGCGATCGAGGGACGACTGTATCATCAAACGAGGCTTTCAGAAGCATACAAATCAAACGCAAAAGGCTTAAATGGATGGCTAACATGGCAATAAATCAATGTCATCCTGATCATTTTGGTATTAATGAGAAGAAAAAAATGTCTCCATTGAACACAGTCTTATCTTTGTCTTGCCCTTGTCCCCCATCCGCAAAAAGAAAAATGAAAAGACTGTTTTCTAAGGTTCCAAATCATGCTGTACCCCCTCACCCCAATACTACTCATGCCGCAATAATGCACCCCCCCCCATCCTGACACAAATGCCATTTATTCCTGATCCAGTCACATAGCCGAAGTTTAGATCCATTGGCCTAAGCCCACAGACTTTGGAACCAGTTCACAGATTGCTTGGTTTACATGACTGTTACTGGAATCAGTTTGGAGTTTGCAAGACCTATATGACTGACACTGGGACCAGTTTGGAGATTGTGTAGCTTATGTCAATACCACTGGGACCAGTTTGGAGATTGCTTGGGTTACATTACCAGTGCCACCAACTTTGGCCAGCTGACTGGCATGAGAATTTCAATTAGAGACAAGTTTGCACATTCATTTAAATGTATGTTACAGTTTTATTAACTTGTAAACAGTCTGTAAGCTTTTTGCAAACTACCCCAGCGCTTTTAATGCAGCTAATTTTAGGTTTATAGTTGAATAATAAAGATTTACCGTAAGATTCCTTGTATGAGCGTGACAGTCTGAAAGCGTGATTGTCACGCAAAATACGTGAGTTGGCAGCCCTATATTACTGTAACTGGGACCAGTTTGGAAATTGCATGGGTTATGTTACTGTCACTGGGACGAGTCATTTGGACTTTGGGTTCTGTACATATTGGGACTGTTTTTGTTGTTACAATCAGCACGAAACTTTGGTGACTGTTAATTAATATTTTTATCAGTGACTAAACACCGTGACTAATTTTGTTAAATGCGGAACCTTACTATACTTAGGTATACAGGGGATTTCAGAACGACTATTCATGGATGGATAGGAAAATGAATATGAAAATAGTTTCCAGATACAGCTTCGGGGATTTAGATAAGCAAACAAAACTCTATCGCGTAATAATGGGAAATTACTTTGCAATTTACGGGACTAGAGTTATAATAAACGAATAAGACAGAAAAACTAAAAACACATTTCACATTGTTTTTTCTGTACTGTGTGTAGTGCCTGGAGCTACTGCTTTACGCGCAGCTCCTTTGCATTGACGCGGCTCGTTTGATGGCAGGAGGTGAACGCGTGGAAACCAGCGAAGTGTTTTATCGCTACCCGCTTCCTGCTGCGCTGAAGCGGGGTGCGACAATCTCAGTGACTCGCCACAAAAAACACGTCCGATTCTTTTTTTCCTAGTTACTCATTCCTTTTACCTAAAAACCTGGATACCTGCCGTGCAGCCCGTCTGTTTCTCTACTCAGGCGGACTAAAGGTAGGTGGACACTGGGCTCGGTATGAGCCGGCAAACTGGACAGCGGGGAAGGCGCATAACGTATTTTTAAGCATTGCTAAAAAAACGAAAAATATTTAGCGATTCCTGTTCCGATATTTCACAAAGTGACACAGAAAATCGTAAGTGCTCTGTACCGCTATTTGTGAGTTGAACCTACATCAGGTGCTTTAAGCCTGTTTGTTTTGCTAGTACAGAGATTTCAGGAGCAGCTTAGACACTTCACGCAGTTTCTACAGAAAGACATGATCATCTTTACATTTCCCCCTTAGGCGTTTTTCTTATTTAAATGAGCGGGTTGTTACAACGTCAAAGTAGGGAAAACATTGAAATTGAGCCGCGCTCCCCACGTGATGTGCTTCTTCGGGAATAAAAGCTTCGGGGTTTGTATATATTAATATTGACGCTGGTCCCTGTAGTAACATTTTTAAGTGCTTAAAGCTGAGTCAGGAACAAGCGTCGCTCTTTTATTTATTTATCCACATAGACAGTGACCGCTTTAGTAATTTAACATATACATATTTCATTTAAAACATATTAGCTGGTATCTTACTACGAAAAAGGTTGTCCCTAGTCATAACATGAAAGGTGTGACAACCCAGCAGTGTTAACCAGTTGGCTATAAATACAGAACCTAACGAAGATTTGTGATTTTAGGGTTTAGTAGGCCTGTCTAGTAAGAATGTCGGCTGTGCTATTAACAGGTGCATTTATTTAAATTGACATACTTTGAATGGCAAATCGGACATTGTAGTTAAGCGTGTTTCTACCTGAGTACTCACATAATGTGTCAACATGGATTTGTTTTAGTTCAAGTTTTAAACACAAACCTTTGATAACTTTTTTCTGATATAGGTCTAATTCTGATGTCATGGACTCAGACATAGGGGGTGTTTGGAATTATTTCCCATTATTTAATGCAACCACTTTTCAAATGTATTTAAATTACAGAAAAAGTGTTTAAATATCAGGTAGGTGTCAGAGCTCCCACTTGCTATTCCATCATTTACTTGGAGGATAAGACAACCTCATAAATTACAATTCATCTTTTAACAGTGTTATGATACCTCAGGCATCTGACTGTAGGCACTGTCCGGATCAGTAAATGTTTCCTGTTGATGTGCGGGGTACATGTACGAAGAGGGATTGTGGGACGATGTTTTACTCATGCAAGTTCACATAAGTCTTGATGTTTAGATCAGCTGGCCACAGATAAGACATTGAACAGATATATAGATGTGAGGACTAGAGAAATGCTGTTATGCCTACGGAATGGTGAGGTTCTGGAGTGTGTATCCGGGAATGGGAAATGCGATATCTCAGCTGGAAACCCAGAACCTGTGATACCGGACACCAGCCGAAGGAGTCTGTGGGGTCTGGCAAAGTCACTCTGCTCATAGGCTATCAAAAGTATTCAGCTACAGCACAAGTTCCTGTTGACTCCATCAGTAGGAGGCTGAACTGGTGACCGTGTGAAACATTAAGGATTCTTCTTTCTTTCCCAGTTCCTGTATATCATCATATAACCAGGCTGGTAGGTGGTACATGTTTTACAGTCTTGGGAGAGAGAATTAATTCTGGGAACCTGAATTAAGTATGTTTTTCTTAGTATGTTAACAGTTATAAGTCATAAGGACACTTGTGTGGGTTTGCCAATAATTTTTGGTGACACTTCACTGTTTCTAAGTCTGGCTCTTGAGGCCTCTTAAATCTATACATTGAAACCTTTGTTAATTTATAAGTCCTTACAGGATCCGCATGAGATTCTGATGAAATCCTGTTATCTCAGTTTGGTTTGATGCCTTTCTGTATATGTCGTATAGCATGCTTCATGCACCATGTTTTGGCCAGCGTTCAATATGCTGAGCACAGATACTTTATTCATAACGGAAAGGCAAGTACTGTGCAGAAAAGTCAGAGTCTGGTTTCAGTTCTGGCCTCGGTGGTTGATCCCTTCATAAAGACGGTAGCATGTGGCTCTGTGGGCTAAGCCTGTGTGTCTGTAATCGTAAGGTTGCTGGTTCAAACCCAGCCTCTGCAGGTCCTTGAGCAAGTCTCTTAACCCCCAGCTCCCTGGGTGCCAATGTGGCTGCCCTTCACGGGCCGCTTACTCCACAAAGACTAAGTTGAGGGAAGTGTGAAGACAGTTTCCCCATGGGGATTAGTGAAGTATCTCTTATTATTATTAAATGACTGTACCAAATAGGTACACTTCATCTCAAACACTTTCTACAAATCTCACTGAATAAACTGCTTGGCAGATGTGTGGTCTTTATGCCACTCTGTCCGGGTGGTGCATAAGGTGGAGGAGTCTGGAGCAAAGTGCAACTATATGGAGGTGAGCCCTTTAACAGGCACAGATGAAGTTGGAGAAGTACCTGCTGATCCAGGTGCGAGGGATGGGAGGATAAAATAAAGGGTGCCGTAAATGAGGTGGGAATCCTGAATGATTCAGGGGACTTGCTGTAGATGAGGACAGGGGCCATGCAATTTGCCAGCAGTTTCGGGGATGGGTACCCAGGGTCAGGTTTTGTCATGCGGATTTCAAGCCGTGCCCCAGAAAATAGATCAGCTCTTAGGTCAATGAAAGGTTTCGTAAATGAAATGTCAGGCCTCCACGGATGACCTGCCCAAATTAGAGATCACTTGCGTTAACAAATCATTGGCCATGCTGGTGCCTTATTCACCCTATATATTATTGTTATTAATATTTTACTTACTGAGAAAGAGTTAGGTGAGGCAGGGTATAGAAGATGAGGTGGTGGTGATGGAAATTAATCTTTAATCTTTAATGTGTGTAATGCTTTTATATATTTTTTTTAAGGCGGTGGGGTATGCTTGTCAGTTTAGTGATGTGTCACCACGTGTTCGAGGCTGCAGGGGTTTGTGAAATTTGTTTCAGTATTTAAATCCCTATTTGTTTCTGTGTTTATATATACACTAGTTTCTGTATTTGCATACACATTTGTACTTGCATATTTATGTATTTATGTATATTCATAAATAATTCAAAAGAAATTATTTGCAGGGATGACTCTGACTTCTAATGTTTCACTTATGGAGATTCATAGTTGGTTGACTCTGCGTAACTGTGTTGTCATGATACCCTTAGCTTGTGTTGCATTGACACTGTGTTGCCGTGGCATTACATGGCTTTAGATTGTGTGTTACATTGACACTGTGTTGCCATGGCATTACATGGCCTTAGCTTCTGTTACATTTACACTGTATTGCTGTGGTGTTACATGGCCTTAGGTTGTGTGCTACATTGACACTGTGTTGCCATGGCATTACATGGCCTTAGCTTCTGTTACATTTACACTGTATTGCTGTGGTGTTACATGGCCTTAGGTTGTGTGCTACATTGACACTGTGTTGCCATGGCATTACATGGCCTTAGCTTCTGTTACATTTACATTGTATTGCTGTGGTGTTACATGGCCTTAGGTTGTGTGCTACATTGACACTGTGTTGCCGTGGCCTATTCCTACTAGAAAATGTAATGCAGCATCCTTCCAGAAGGATGAGAAGTTGGATGTTTTGTTGGTAAACGTGTCTCTGGTTATTTTAAAAAGCTTTCTCAAGCTGTGCTTGCTAAAAATGACATTAGGTTACTCTTCAGACTGTGCTAGCACTTAAACCTTATTTTATACTGAAGCCACCAGCAACTGTTGTTTTTCTAATTAGAAGGTGCACCAAAAGACGATGCCATTCAATTACATGAATAATAAGATTACATCACGACCTTTAAGTTTTAAAGTAGCATTTGTTATTTCATGTTATCTGGCTGCACACTCACCTTGGAACTATAATGAATCTTTAATGTGAAATGGTGGTTATTAATTTTGTGATGCCGGGGGTTGGTCGGAAGGACCAATTATGCACTTTACTGGTATGTCTTGTATTGCACTGCAGGTATTTAGCAAGGACTATGTGAATTCCTGTATTTTTGTTGTAAATATTGAATGTTGTAACTGTGTCATGTTTGCCATGTAGCGTGTGTGCTTTGTTAGCTTGCAACCATGATCATGACTGTGGCATTAATTGTTGGCTTTTGTGTCTCTCTTGCTACTCATCAGTAAAGAGAACACCTTTTACTTTTAAAAGAGCTGTCATCTCATTACAATGCAGTTGATAGAATGGTGTCAAAAATGGGAAGAAATTGACGACCTGTTCTTAAAATATTGGTATCTTAAAACTTCGATGAGGTGCAGGGAGGCAGCAGCAGCAAACCAGTGGGAGGATCCTGGGAACCAAGCATTGCGCTAGCATGCACTTCCGCTGCCAGAAGAAGGACCTGTGGCCCTACAACAATATGCATCACCAAATTAAATGCGGCAGGGAGCAGGATAAAGACTGCAGTTAAACTTTCTGGCTACAGTGAAGAGGTGATTCTCGAGTTCTGGCGACATTGGACAATGGCTGGTCAGGAAAAGGGGGAAGTGGGAGTCATCGAGTCTTCCAGCGGTCCATGGGCTGCGCCGGCAGTCCTCATTAAAAAGAAGGATGGGTGGATGGGTGAGCAACTTTTGGTGTCTGAATGCCCTGGATTGATGATGCACTGGATGACATTGAGATATGTGGTTCAGCTCCTTAGTCCTTCGAAGCGATTATTGGCCCGTGATGTCCAAACCAAGACCGCATTCACCATTAGCTGGCATGGGTCATGACTCCCCCACCACCCTCAAGAAGTTGATGGAATGAGTGCTAGCCCACTTCCCCCGCAGCTAATGTGTTGTCTATCTGGATGATCTCCTCAACCATGCTGCCAAATATGACGGCGCGCTAAACAACCTGCACACCATCTTTGCTGGCATCTGTGAAGTTGGTTAGCGCGGCAACCCCGAGAAATGTTTCCTCTTGTGGCAGAAAATGAAGTTTCTGGGCCATGTTGTGAGTGATGAAGGTGTGGCGAGGGACCCAGGGAAGACCTCTGTGGTAAAGGTCTGGCCAACACCACAGAGTGTAGCTGAGCTCCTCAATTTCCTGGACCTCACCTGATAGTACTGTGATTGATGACTTTCTGGGACCACCGAACTACTTGAATGGCACATGGAAAAGGGGCGACCCACCCCAAAGGGACTATCGCATAACCAGCTGCCAGCTCCTGGCCATCATCCAAGCTTGCCGCCATTTTTACTTCTACCCCAGGCCACGCAGGGTGCATGAAATTCCAGGTGCTCTTTCTCATTGCCTCCGTGAGATGGTCACCTGCCATCAGCAGCAAGGAACAAGGTGGGATGTGGTGGTGGCTGTAGAGCAAGATGGTGGCTCCAGCAGCTGCATGTCGAGCAGGCGAGTTACTTGGTACTAACCAGAGTCTGGAGATGTTTACATTTGGGGGGGGGGGCAGTGGGAGTAGCTGGAGCTACAAAGATGCTAGGAAAACTGAGGGGCCGCTTTTATTGGTCAGGCTTCATCCAGCACACAACATTCTTCATGCATTGCTGTGATGCGTGTACTGGCCAGAAGGGCCCAAGCTGCTAGTCTTTGGTGCCCAAGAAACAGTACCCATGGAGAGGGTCAGGGTGGCTGGGACTGCCACCTGCCCCTGGTCCTGTGGGTATACCGGGCAACTGTGCAGGAGAGCACCCAGTGCGTGCCAGCCACGCTGATGTTCAGGAGGGAGGTGTGCATGCTGGTGCACTTGATGTATGGGCCGTCTCTGGAGCCGGAGGTACCGAACGGTGACTTCTGGAGCACCCGTGGGGCACAAACCAGCCCAAGATGCAGTGACCACCTTCCAGAAGCTTGCGCCGCTACAATGCATGCAGCCGTGAGCAGGACTTTAGTGTCGGGGACTGACTGAGTGTACAGCCCCATTTTTAAGAAGGGACAGTTTTCCAAGTTGGACAGCCACTGGAGGGGATCCAGAGAGTCTTCAACATTGTTTTTTGGTGATGGCCGCACGAACGATGAAAGGTTGTGGTCCTGCACCAGGATTGCTGGGCACCATTTTGCCCTCTGGCCTGACTGGAGCCTCCTGCAGTGGCTGTGCAGGACACACCAGGGGAGGAATGTATGTCAAGGACCCTGGGGACTGTGGCATGCTGGTTCTGGCACTGGCCCCAGCGCCTGCCGCATCTGTGGGACTTTGTGGTGGATTTGAGGGTCGCCGGGGATGGCTGACCTTTTAGATGAGGACATTGTGATGCCACGGGGTTCAGTTGGCAGGACTAAATATGCACTTCAATGGCATTCCTTGCACCACACTGTCTGTATCTATAAACAGTGTCAAATAATATGTGTATTTTTGTTATAGATAGTAAATGTAACGACTGTGTTGTGTACCATGTAATGTGTGTGTTTTGTTGCCGTGCAACCACAAACGTGATTGTCGTATATTGTTGGCTTCCATGTTTGTGCTGCTGCTAGTCTAACCAGTGTAAAGACAACAACCTTAACCCTCTGGGGTCTAGGGGTAGGAAACACACTTTCACTGACTGGGTCATGGTCACACATTTCTTCGAATATCATAAACTTTACAGATTACTGATTTATTGGCCGCACTGTTGTCAAGGACATGCTCAAGAACATGGCGGGGGTGGGGGGTCGTGCTGAGATTGCAGTCCATAGTATATCTGTCCTAGAGCTGGAAAGATGCTGGTGTGCTGGAGAAGTTTAAAATCTGCAGGGTTTTTGAAGAGCTGCTGAACCGTGTAGGATTTAAAAGGCATCGCCACCAGGGCGGAAGAGGATTGTTTTCCACCTGTAGCTTTATAGTTTAAGACAGACTCATGAACAACCATAACATCTGTTTATAGTGAGGTCCTTGCATAACTCCAGTTAAAAAATCCCACTGTTCCATCCAGCCATCCTGTGAATGGCTTCAGGCCTGCCTGCAGGTCTATGGATCCCAGTGCTCCTATGGTGAAATAGTGTATGTGGTGTGACAACTATAATGATGATAGTGGTTTAGGGCAGGATCAGTAGCACTCCTGCTTAAAACCCCCTGGCTCGGGTGGTTTGATTTCAGCAAAGTTTGGCTGAAATTTACTATATTTTTGATAATTTACAGTTACAGACTTTGTTGCTCTGCAACCTCTCAACATCAGTAAAACTATGAAAAAGTTTGCCAAACATATTGTCTTACAATGTATCGCAGGATGCAAGAGTGAATGCATGAAAAACTGTCAGTTTAAAATTTGACTCATCACTATAAGGACTTGTTGTCCATAGCATGCGATCGTGTGTGTGTGTCTGGATGAACTAGCTTTCTATCCAGGGTGTTCCCTGCCTGTGTCCTGTCCTCCTGGAAAAGCTCCAAGTTCACTGTGAACCTGTACTGAATAAGTGCTGTGGAAGATGGATGGATGGATGGTTTATTTCGCTGGTCACATTCCATCTGAAACTAATGTTGAGCTGAAACTCATGACAGAGTTATGATTAGCTGTTGCCTGTTGCAAACAGTGCAGCCTGCTCCTTGCGATATCAGTTTCTTAAAGCATTTTCCCCCTTTCATTTTACAATTAAAACTTCTGAGATAGTGGCCCTTTTTTGGCAAAAGATGTCTGAATAAATCAAGTTTATGCTGCAGTCTACTGGCTGTTTAGAGGAAGTGTGTTAGTCTGGGCCTTGCTGAGTGATACACTGCTGTAGGAAATATATATTACCCATCATCATGACATGCTGAGGCATGGAGTAGAATTGTGAGCAATGTCTCATTACTGAATCTTTCCTAGGGGTTATATAATATATGGGGTAGGTCTGAGATTATTCTGCTTCCCTATAATCCTGGCAGATTAGCAGCTACAAAGTAAGGATGATGCTTCATTTACTCTTAGTACTGAGAAATAAATTAGATGTGTTTATTTTATATATATTTTTAAATGAGGGACATACATTTAAAAGTAACGATCAATGGTTTCAGCATTGTTAATACCACAGTCATTCATCTGCACCCTTTGTGTGTGCGTGTGTGTGTGTGTCTGTGTGTATGAAAGAGAAAGAAACTCCAGCCAACTATTACAATTTGTCCACTTTTGAGGAAATCCATTCATTTCTTGCTGGACTAGGCTGCTAAGTCACACAATGGTGACAGATCATTATCTGATATTTTTTTTGTTATTGCATGGCTGTAATTTATTAAACATACAGGTCAAATTCAATCACTGTAACTTGATATTCCTATGATATGCCTGTCTTGGATTTCACAGTGTGATGTTTATTTGGGGGAATTTTCCTGGACTGCTGTTTGTGTGTGAGTGAATGTGTCGTGCGATGGGTCGGCTCCTCGTCCTCAGTTATTCCCTGTCTTGTGCCTGTAGCTTCCAGGATAGACTCCAGACCCCCTCGACCCTGAATAGGACAAGCGGGTACAGAAAATGGATGGATGGAGGGATTTTAATAAGAATGATACTTATTGATCCTTCGTGGGGAAATTCTCACCTCACCTACCCCATCTTGCTCTCCATGACACATATGAAAGCTAGTTTGGTAGTGAAGGGCAGCCACCTGCAGCGGCCCCCATGGAACTGGGGGTTACGGGTCTTTCTTGATGTGACTATTCTACTGAGGCGTGGAACAAACCGCCAACTTTGTGATTACTGGCACAGAGGCTTTGCCTGCTGAGCCACACGCTGCCCCCAGGGGAGTCCAGCTAGGTTCTTGCACTTGCAGATGGCTGTTCTGGGGCCTGTGTCATGAGCCAGGGTTTTTTGCTTAATTGAATAATTTATCAGATTTAAGGTAATCTGTGCTAAATGTTAGTGAACAAAGAGAAACTCCATTTAAACTGCCATTAAATCTAACAAGTTATGGAGCTAAGCAAGAAATCTGGCTTGTTGATACAGGCCCTGTTCTACTTGGGAATATAAATAAAAGTGTACGATTTTTTATGACCTTGCTCAGTTGTTGCGTGGTAACCGTTTTTACGTAAAGAGGCTGTTTGTATAGCTAGTATTTGTACCTGATATTTTGGCTGCTTGGTGAATGCTATAACAGCCACTCTCCCTCCCACATATGCTAGGTTTTCACTTCAGTGATTGGTGCATGAAGTTTGTATGTTTGGAGTCCTGTGGCATTTCCTGTTTTGGTTTCGCTGGTCCACAGGGACCCTGTGGTTGTTTGTTCACCTGAGTAATCAACGGATTAGTGCAGAGTTCGGATGGGAAAGCCTTTCCCTCTCTGCCGGGCGACTTCCTGTCACTGCCTGTAAAATCCAAAGATAACGTTCAGAAATTATTATCAAGACGTTTTGATGTTCCAGGAAAAAGGCAGTGGACATTGTGGTTATTAGTGTGTTGGCGAGGCCTTCCTGTCACTTTTTTTTTGACTCGCTCTGATGTCCTGTACCCGACTCTGATGTCCTGTACCCGACTCTGATGTCCTGTACCCGACTCTGATGTCCTGTACCCAGCTCTGATGTCCTGTACCCGACTCTGATGTCCTGTACCCAACTCTGATGTCCTGTACCCGGCTCTGATGTCCTGTACCCGACTCTGATGTCCTGTACCCAGCTCTGATGTCCTGTACCCAGCTCTGATGTCCTGTACCCGACTCTGATGTCCTGTACCCGGCTCTGATGTCCTGTACCCGGCTCTGAAGATTAATCCGTTCATTAAAGTTCCATGACTATTACTGATTTTGTGCCATAGGGCAGATTCAATGTTACAGACTTCATAGAAAAGCATGTATCTCTCTGTAGTACAATTCGATAACTATCAGAAACTATTAGTCAAAACACTATAAGCGATATGGCCGTTAATGCATATTAGTCGGTCAGTTATAAGAGACATAGTCATTAATGCAGGTTAGTCAATCCACTATAAGAGACATGGCCGTTATTGCAGATTAGTCAATCAGATATCAGAGATTAGTAATCACTTCACCAGCATAATGCGGGTCATTTTGAGGTCGAGCTGGATGGGGGGGAGCTGCCTTCAGCCATTGGGCTAACTAGAGAGTTACTGGTTTTGTAATGTTCTTCTAGTCTTCTTAGTGATCAGTATAACAACATTGCGCTCCAACTGCTGCTGTGAGCTCAGTGGGCAGAAGTGAAAGCATTAGGCCTCACCCTGTCAAAATGTGTAGGGTTTTGCAGCGTTATATTAAATTCTGCATTTTTTTTGTTATATTCAAGCAGTGAATGAATTCCTTCTTATTTATTAAGCAGAAACTCATTTTAATGTAGTTTGGTTTATTCCACCACTGCTTGGCAGAAAATTTGACTGAATTTGAAGAGATTAACATTATAAGATACAAACTGGCTTTTTTGATATAAAAAGGCAATGGCACAGCAAGGCGGCTTACAGTCTTTCTCAGGGCAGGAATTGAAGGCCCTCGAGTATCAGACAGGAGTCTGCTAGAGAAGTTTTCACAGAAGTCAGGGCAGCTGGACTGTGACCGAGCCACATGGGGAAAACAGGCAAACACATAGTGCCATTGCAGAGGTCTGAACTCTGGTCCCAGATGTGTGAGGCAATTGTGCTAACCACTGCAACAACTTAGTATATAATGCAAGATCTGTACCCAGAACTAGCCTGGTGACGACAACATGGAAACTGGATGATTTCTAATGCATTTTCCGATGGTGTATATATAGAATCCAAAAAGCTGCTCAGAGAGAATAAACTGCTTTTTAATTAATCTAAAGCAGAAAAGCTTCTAAAAATCTGGGTATCTGTTCCCAAGAAGTTTCCACGGAGCTGACAGACAGAGTAATAAGCATTCTCTTGAGTAATCCTTCTGTGCATTAACCTGGTTTGACCGGGCCTGTGAGGCATCACAGAAGTCCACCTGTTTTGAATATTTGGTCCTTTTTTTCCCCGAGTCCCATCCGGATCGACCATACTGGAGTACCCATGGTTCTGTACAGCTAGCTGTGAGCATGCAAAAGGGCTTTCCCTAGGTGGAAGGCAGGGGCAGGACAGAGCGTTGGACATTTGCTGATCTGCTGTGAGATTCTTGCCTGGGGTGGGGCACAGTACATCATTTGTTACTCTGGCCTTTGGTTCTGTTTTAACTTAATTTATATTATTTTTTGTGTAATGCCCAATATCTATGCTATTATTATATAATTATATATTATTATGTACTATATTATGTACTTTAATTTATTGGTGTGTTATTTTGATGTAGAGCATGTTGGCATAACATATGTTGCTTATAAATATGCTATATAAATAAAAATGTCTTGACTCGGCCATGTTTAACATTCAGCTCACCTTTTACATGATCTACCCATGGTGGGTGGCAGTTCACATTTTTAATAACTGGTTTCAGGCACTGTGGGGGGGAGGGGGGAGCAGGTGATAAGTTAATGATAACAGTGTCCCTATTTGACTGCACTGATAACAGTACAGCGGAGGTTAAATACTCAGTTTGACATTGAAGTTCAGCAGCAGATTCCTCCCAGCTGCTACTCTCCTGCTCTGCTGTTCATACCCCCCCCGAACCCCTCATTATCCTTTGACTTGTTTGAGCTACCGGTATTTGAACTGCAGTATTTTCAAATGAACACAAGGAAGCACTGTGAGCCACAGAGATCGCATCCAGCTCATTTTCTACACGTTTAGCTGATAGATTCATGATTCAGTCATTATTTTTTATAGCCTGACTGTTCTCATATGGACCTGCGCTGAACGTGCAGCACACATACGACTGAGCAGAGCGGCTGGAAGTTGCATTTATTATTTATTTGTAACAGTTACCCGACTCCTAGTGGTGGCGATGACTTAAAAACACCTGGTTTGCCACAACCCCCCCCCCCCCCCCAGTCACTGTGTCAAAATACAACAATTCATGAATCTTCTAATTGCTTATTCTGGTAGTTAGTAACTGATCTCATGTTCATTAATCAGTAATAATGATTCATGTATTTCATGCAGTTAGTATATTTATTCATGATTTCTACTTGAGTAGTAACTGAGTTACTAAGCTTCTGTCCCCTGAGATAAAGTGTCACCCATTTGTCTTATTGTTACAATGTAGGGTGGGGGGCATGCTGAAAAACCCTGGCGGGGTACAGTTTTTTGGAATTGAAAGGAAAATTAAGTTTATTAGTTAAATTATATTATGATCGTTGACTGGAAACTTGTTGCTTGTAGCACAGAAGTGGGATTTGCTGCCCAGCTGATCTTACAGTGGTTCTGAGGTCTGGGGTTACACAGCTTTAAAATGAATTACATTTAATGTTAGATAATATACCAGGATAGTGTGAATTGTGGTCGTCTATGTGTTCGGTCTCATGAGATCTGTCACAAAATATGCACTCCTGAGCCGAAGACGTGCGTTTGTTCATTATGGATGTAGGACAGATAGTAATTCAGTAGCCGTCTTAGATTCGACCATAACTGCTATACATTGCAAGGTCACAGTTACCCTGTAGCCAGCACAGGGAACAACCCAAAACGTAGGGCAGGTCATGAAACACACACACACACACACACACACATATACATATATATTTATATTCATATTTTTGTGAGGACCATCCATTCATTTCTATGGGAAAAACCCTAATTGAAAACAGCCCTAACCTTAACCATACGTAGCGAAACAAAATTCAAAACTTTTGCCATTCTTAGTTTTGATTGCAGTCATGGATTTTTATGAAATTGAATTTCCCCTTGTAGAGACCGAACGAATGGTCCCCACAACATCAAAACAAAAGGTTTTTATCACGTTTTTTATCATATTGTGGGGACACTAGGTGCCCACAATGTACTATATACAGAACACACACATACACACAAACTAAATTTAGAGAGATAAACTTAAATCAAATCTTTCTGCTGAGGGAAGAAGCCCAGATGAAGATGGGGACAACCTGTAAACTCAGGGCTATGTGGAGCGTCACAGACCTGGAGGGGTGTGGCCAACATGCTGCCTCTTCCAGCTCTGTTGTCTCTTTACAACTCAACAGTTACATTTTTCTTTTTAATGAAAATCAGCAAAGAAAGGTCATTCATGAATAAACGTTATGTGGTTTATGGTTCTAGGAAAAAAACCCAATATCTTGCAATAAATTTTAAAATGATTTTTTCACATTCATAACAGCCCGAAAATAGGACGAAACTCAAGCAACTTTCTTAGAAACACAATAGTGACAGTGGGAGGAAACGAGCCATGGTCGCAGAAATAGCAGGTCTGGGAGAACAGGATGTCCTTCAGTGGTCAGTTCCTCTTTCTGGCTTCACCTCAGCTTCCGTTGTGCTGAGTCTCCTTTCAGGAGCAGTGCCAGCTGACCTCTGTAGGGCTTTGGGCGCCCATGGACCGTCGCTGCTTTGCGGCCCTAGGGTGGCACCCCCAATCCTGCTCTCTCACCAAGCACTGTTGCCCAGGCACCATTGCCCATTCATTGCTGCTTCAAATGCAGCTATTTAAGAAGTCACCCTACCGTGTTGAAATTTCCAACTGTAGCCAAATCAATATCGGTGTTTTTTTTTTTTACTTTTTTCTGCTGTCAGAAGATGCTACCAACTGCGTTTTATTGTATCCATGGGAAGTGAATTACGCTTTGTAAACCATAAATCAATAGGTAGCATATTCTGATAGTGTGAGAAAAACTATAGGTGATGTATTTGATTGTGCCTGTGACCATTTGTCACACATTGTGGACCATAGCATGCTTTTGCATTTTCCTTGTATAATGTTTTTTCATAGCACATTTTACTAGTTTGTAACACATTGAGCCTAAACACAGGTCTGTCTGTCTTACACAGCCTCAAGCTGGCTTCATACAATGTAATTAAAAAATTAACAAATGTAATTAATGAATAGACTGCAGCAGATATAGTATCATACCCACTAATTCATGCTGTAAATGACAATTAATCTGTAACTGGGACATGCACAATACAGTAGGACGACTGGATAGATGCATAAAATGATAGAAAAGCTGCCATCTGCTACCCTTGTCTGTACACCAAATCAACCTCCAACATTGTTAGCATTACAAATGAAGAAACTTTTTTACCTGGGAAATGCTGATATAGGTTATTAAATCAATAATAAAGCATATTGTTGTTATTTCATTGGGTTGTGTAATCACTAGAAGTTGAAGTAGAAGAATTGCCTGTTTCAACTGCAAATTTCTGCATGCATAGTTGCACAATTTTGCCCACAACTGTAATGCACATGATTTATAATCACGGTGTCCAAGAGACAAGTTTCCCTCATGTGTTAAATGTGTGAAATATCAAGAATTGATACTGAAAAAAGAGAAGTGAAGTGTGTAAATATTTTGTGATGAGCATCATGGTGGTGGGTGGAAATGACATCAAAAGCATATTTTTCCAATGGACTAAAAAAGCGACAGGGTCAAATTGTCTGAGATTTCAGCATACCATCAGCATAAATGTAAGCTGCACTTGTAATATAAATTCTACAGTGTAATAAATCACAAATTAGACACAAAATTGCTTCTTTAAATACTTTTCAATCAGTTAAACAGCTCATGCTGAAAAAGAAGGAAACCGTGACAGTTGGTTTCTCATGTACAGTATAATCCTGGGGAAATGATGTATGTGTGATAAATGTAAGGGGAAGGAACTCATTGTTCACTGCCTGGGCCTCTTCCTGTGCAGCCAATGCAGGAAGCCGAGTCTTTGTTCAGAATCATAAATGCCGAGGTTCATTAAGCAGTCAAGAGTAATATGGGAGTTTCATTATTTTTATGGACGTCTCACAGGAAAATATTTAATGTTGTTTCAGATGGTTTGAACCTAAGCAATCTGTTTACATATTTATACACTTGGAGTAATTTATATCACACGCCTTGCCAAAGTGTATTACCAGATCTCAGCTAGGAAATGAAAAATGCTGAGGCTGACGATGATGCATTTATATAGAATTTGTAAACAAGTATCGATAAAATATATATATATATGGCTCCAGCTTCCCCGCGACCTGAAATGGATAAGCGATATAGACAATGGATGT
>JAODKF010000046.1:37417133-37437588 GCA_026779585.1 Mormyrus proboscirostris
AGATTTTAACAACTCTGAGCTATTAATTAAGTTCTCCCCAAGCGAGCTTGATGGGCCGAATGGCCTCCTCTCGTTTGAATAGTTCTTACTGTATGTTCTTATGTTCTTAAGTCCACAGCTGATACTTTCTTGTAGACATACTCCTATCCCAGTTTTTAAAATTTAATAGGTAAAAATTAAAACACACACTTTTAAGGTTAGACAGTATAAAGGCATACATGGTTCATGTGATTAACTGAGCCCTTGATGAAATGTTTCTATGGCAAGAGATTTTAAGGGTAATCTGAATACTACAACGTGTGTTGAGACTGAGACTACAATGTGTAGCAAGACCATATGAGTGGACATCACAGGGGGACTCTTTATGTAATTTCCTTATGTGCTGAGTTCCTGTATTAGTCTATATGGCAACTTCTGCTCTGGGTAAGCTGTGCATACATCATAGAGCACAGAAAAGGCTTAAGCAGTGCTTAACTGTAGTTGATTGACAGCTTCACAAGCACAAAGCAACACTAAACTGAAAGAACACTGTTTTCCTCGACAGATGGCCTCCAGATAACCTTCTGAGATTGCTCCTTTGAACATCTGAACATGCTTTCAGATTGATTGTGCAGTTGTGTGGCCACAGCCGTTTGTGAAAATTTAGATTAAATGTTATGCCTGTTTATGTGTAGGTGGCTCAGTGGGTAGCACAGTAGCCTCATGCATCCTCGACTGTGAGTTTGAATCCCTCTCTGTGAGTGCAGTTGAAAGCTATGTAGCATAATGGGGTAATTTTGGGGTTTACTAAGTGACTAGTCTCACTGTAAGAGACATCTTGTGAACACCTGATCCTACGGGTGGTAATGGAAATAAAATCTTTCCTTCTGTCTCTTGAGCCAGAGTGCTTGTCTGTTTAGGGCATTGGTGCCACCTGAGAACAAAGGTAGCTTTTGTAGAGCCATGAAAATGGCGACACTATGTGATTAGTGGGCTATTACCTCGTTTGCTAATACAAAGATGGTGTGCGTAGCAAACAAGATAATGGATGTGCTCAGAAAGTCTGTTTTATTTCAAGAGTGAAGACATAGTGGATTAGTGAGGATGATTCATTGGAAGAGTAGTGGATAACTTAATTATCCGGCAGATAAAAGCGTTTATCCCCCACAATTGCGCTTATAGAAACCCGAGTAAGTTAAAAGACAGAAGTAATGAAGGAGGTGTTGTGTTTATGAAACAGAGGAAATTTGGCTGTTCTGTGTTAACCTTGTTAATTTTGCCCTAAAACTGAGCATTTCCCAATAGTGCTAGCATTGCGGAACTGCCAGTCATGCAATCTGTGATGACACAATGCAGAGAAGAGCAGCATAAAAAAATGTCCTGTTCCCTTTAACAGCTGTATGGTTCTCCTTCTGCCTGATTCACTGTCAGCTGCCTGTGTTTATCCAAAATGCACTGCGCTGACATTGAGGACTCTTGGTTTCATTTGTTCTGAAACTTCATCCACAGTATTTAGGAAACAATAATAAGCAACCTAGTTTCAAAAACAGTCTCCAGTGTCCACTACATGGTGCTCTTTTGTGCTTATTTAAGTTTTCCACTAAATCTCGACTTTCTCATTAACTTCTTGGTAACTTATTGGGTTGGGGGAGAAGAACGAATCTTTTACCTCAAATTATAGTTTGATCATTGGAACTAAATGGCTGGTCCATTTTCAATGAAATCCAGCAGGGGCAGCACAGCAAATGTAATTGTCCATCTTTTGGCTTGTTTGTTTCATTCAGAGTCCATTTATTTGCTTTTTTAAACCATGGAGTTTGTAATGGGCTAATCCAGCTAGCTGGGTGCTGAAGCTGAAACTGTGGGGAAACTCAGTTCTCTTATCTGTAACGGTGCCTGGTTTCCATTTTGAATTTGAATGCCCTGAACTACATTCTGCATTACCAAAGGCCCACTCGTTTACCACTATCAATTTAAAAATCTCCTTGAAGCTGAGAATGCAATCAGGATGTTGCAGGCTTGAGTGACAGAAGAAGCCGCACTCTTGTTTCCTTTTAGTATTAACAGAACAGGTGATTTTTGATAAACGTATTGTAGTAGCAGCCAATAATGTAATACCTTTATTACATAAAGCAAGAACAGTTGATTAGAAATTTTTTTATTATGTTATTGGTAAGTTATAACATTATCAATGTTTATTAAATAAGAATAGAAAAACTATTACATTATTGGCAGATCACATTATAATATGGCAGTGTACATTATAATTATTACATTATAATAACATTTAATTGTTATTGTATTATTGGCTGTTACTTCTGAATTCACATCATAGGTTCTCAGTGGGCTTCAAATTTAGAGTCTGAGATAATCATTACAGCACTTTGACTTTGTGTTCTCGCAAACATTTCTGAGTTGATTTAGTTATGTGCAGGGGTAATATGCTGATTCATCTGCTTCCAGGCAAATTTTCAATTGCTCCACACTTAAATATTTATATACTTTAATTGAGCACATCGATTGTGCTCAATGGTATTTAAATTTTTTTAATCTTTCTTATAGCCGTAACCAAATTTGGAAAGGTTAACAACCTTTAATCATGTCTGAGATGAATGCTCGTTGGACAAATCACAAAGGTATTTTTAACAAAAAACAAAAGCTTGTAGCCCTTAAGTGCATACAAAAACAAAAAACCTGTGGTCCTGAGGTGCAGATGCAGCAAACACAAAGACAAAAAGAAAATATGAAATCAAAAAGTTGCAGCTCTGAAGTGCAAAACACAAACAGAAAATGCAAAAAAAGACGCAAACCTTTGGTCCTGATGTGCAGATGCAATGTAGAAACATAAAAGCCTGTAGCTATGAAATGCAAAAAACAAAAAGAAAACACACAAAAACTGGCAGCTCTGAAGTGCAGAACACAAACACACACAATGAAAATGGAAAGAAATAAAATAAACAGAGCAGTCATGCAGTGGGTTGCACCAGCTAAGTGTATGTAGGATCGTAAGGTTGGGTGTAAAGTTCTCCTTTAGTCATATGTTAGCTAGTTTGAAACTAGCGCCACTGCTACTTAAGTTACATCATAGTTAGTAGAAGGTCGACGCTCCAATGTAATAGGGGTAGAAGGTGATGGCAATTCTCATATTGTCTTTAAAAAGATATCCATTGTAGATTGCACAGTGTGTTTTCTTTCACCATAAATAAGCTTGTAACATGCAAGAGCATCTTGGACTTGCCTCTCTATTTTAGTGAAACGATCAAAGCTGACATCCATCTCTTCAAAACATTTCAATGCTTTCTCGATGAATAAAAATGCTTCCGACAGTTTTTTCATGGTAAACTTTTTCTGTGGCTGTTCTTCAATTTCTTCTTCTTCCTCTTCTGCTCTTTCTCTCTTCTGCGAGCTAAAATAATTCTTCTGATGTGATCTCTTCATCGTGCACATCTATGACTTCTATTTCTAAACTTCTCAGAGTGACATGATCTTCTTATTCACTTCCCCAACTGCATCATCTTTGTCAAAACCTTTAAATATAACATACACTTTTAATAGATTTTTCCAGATTCTGTTCATACATTCTTTTGTCACCTCTTTCCATGCTCTTGCTATGTTCTGTATGGCATTTAGAATGCTGAACTCCTTCCAAAAAGTTTGTAGCTCCTTGTCTTCTGTAGCGTCAACAACCTGTCCGAATGTATTCCTCAGATAATACGCCTTGAATGTAGTCATGGCACCTTGATCCATTGATTGTATGAGGGAAGTTGTGTTTGAGGGTAGGACAACTCTTACATTGGGATTGGCATCACTGATGTACTGAGGGAGTCCTGGGGCATTGTCGAGTATCAATAAAATCTTGAATGGAATGCTGTTTTCTGTAATATTCTTTCACTTCTGGAATAATGCAGTTCATAAACCAATCTTCGAAAAGGGCAGCAGTCAGCCATGCTCTCTTATTATGCTGGTAGTAAACTGGAAGCATATTCTTGTTGATATTTGCTAATGCCCTTGGATTTACTAAAGTGATAGATCATGAATGGCATCAGTTTATACTCGGCTACATTTCCCCCAAGAAGAAGAGTCAGTCTCTCCTTAAATCTGGGCATTGTTTTAGATTCTTTATGGATGTAGGTCTGTTCAGGCTTTTGCTTCCAGCAAAGACCGGTTTCGTCAACACTGAACACTTGCTCCGTCAGATAATTTTCATCAATGACGATCTTGTGTAGTTTTTCCCTGCATTTATCGGCCCCTTCCACATCAGCGCTTTCTGCATCACCACTTATCTTCACATTGTGGAAATTAGGGTGGCTTTTGAGCTGCTAAAACCAGCCATGACTTACTGTAAATTCTTGCTTGTAAGTAGGGGTCGTCGTAACATTGAGATCACTGAAAAGCAAACATGCCTTAGCTTGGATCATCAGGAGGCTGAGCGGTATAATGCTTTTGTATCTGATCCTCCATCCACGTGGCCAGTAACTGCTCCATTTCTTCCAAAGGTCCTATCCTCTCTTCATTGTGATGATTGTACAATACACCAAAGCAGATGCCTTTATCACTTCCAGTACTCGCTTCATGCTCATTAATGATTTTTAATTTCTGCTCCAAAGTGATGGCTTTCCTCTTCTTTTTCTTACTGTCTTCAGGAGACTTGCCTGGGTGTTTGGAAGACATGCTGTTTTCACAAAAATTAGGCATTGAAACATTTGAAACACAGAAAAAAGTACACGCTTTAACACTGATACAACTCTGTGAATTGTTGGTGGGAGTGAGGCCTCACACAAGACGGGCGATGCGTACGGGCAGTTTCACAGCGTATCGTATCTGATGCGCTGCTACGCCTGCCTGCCAGTGATGCCTGGCCACAAATCTTAAAATATTTGTGTATTTTACAATTTTTACTGTATCGGAATTGTCATCGTGAGATCAAAAAACTTTAAGTTGGACCATTGTAACTCAGGGACCATCTGTATTTGTGACAGCTGTTTAAAACACAGCTACTGTATAATGAAACCTGTAAGGTGCGCTGTAAGAAGTGTGTTCACTAAGTAGCTTGCTTGGATGGTTTACGGGCACAATGGACTGCAAAACTCACAGTTTAGCTTATATAATGGTATTGAGTCAAAGACTGGGTCATTTTTCGGATTAACAAAGAAGAAAAAAGAAAGACAAATATAAATTTGCTTTCCATTTATAGCTTGAAGAATTGAAAAGAAATCAAAACAAGAAACTCTTAACATGCCTGTTTAGTGTAGTTTGTTTTTGATCACAGAAAATTAAAAATTCCCCATGTCCTGCACATAAAAGATTCTCTTTTGTTGTGAGAAATGATTTTAAGAAGTGACAGCGGAAATAAAATAATTTCACATTATCACGGTTAAACTTTCAGGTTAATACACTATCTACATTCGGGGGAAATGTGTACGGATCAACTGAGGTCTTATGCCACTAGTATGTTTATCAGATTTGTGGTTCAGTTAGACAGACATTTATTGTAGGTGCTTGACAATTGTTTTGCTGTATGAGGCAGGGTTCGCACCAAACAAATAATAGCAGGCAATGTATTTTTCTGCCATGTCAGCTAATATTAGCTGACTTGTTTTATCAACCTTGTTGTATCCCAAATCAGCTGAAAATGTAACATATCATCAAAATTATAACGTTACACTATTACATATCAAAAACAAAAAGTTTTGGTGTAGGTTAGTTACATCTGTACCGTTTTACTACTACTTTTAAATGTTAAATGTTTGTTTAAACTGTTTTTGGACTGTTTTGGACCTTACACGTAATGTAAACGTAGTGTAAAATTTACGTTACAATGTACTGCTAAGTTGAAACTATTTGCGCTGTACAACGGATTAATTTTTAGCAGTGCGTAAGATCGAACGTAGGGGCAGTTTACGTCCATTGCAAATTACGGCATCAGCTGTTTCCAAGACAATTGATGAATGACTGCTGTCATGCGAAATCTCATCCCCAATTATGTTTTATTACATCACTAAAGTATATTTAGCTTGATAGCGACATATTTCATTGATTAAAACTGTATAATTAGTGTATATTTTATTTTTACCGTGCATAACATTTACAAATGCTTAAAAAAGATGTGTTTTGAAAAATGTTTCACATTTAGCTGGATATTATACCTGTCATTTTATTATAGCCATGTTTAATTACATTATTAATGTATATATATATAGTTCAATAAATATATATATATTTAGATCAGTAACAATTGTCTCACTGACATATTTTAATGCATATTTAGCTGGATAACGAATTTTAATGATTATAACCAAAGGCTACATAGTGACATGTTTTATTGATTGTACATAAAATATGTTCACAAATATTAAATAAAAGCTTTTATTAATTATTTTTAAAATGTTCACATTTAGGCTGGAACTATAACTGGCATGTTTTGTTATGGTTTAAGTAACATATGTAATTAGATTATTAATGTACATTTAGCTGTTAGGTGACATGTTTTATTGAATATGTATAGTGATAATTAATAAAAACATGTCACTATGGAGTTAAATATATGGGTATAATACATAAAAGTCTTCCAGACTCTGTGGAGTTGCCAAAGATGCAGTGGCTGATGACATATTTTCATAATTTACTGCCTGCATTTGTGCCTGAGGATTTTTGATTTTTTGTGTGTGTGTTCTGCACCTCAGAGCTTCCAGTTTTTGTTTTTTGCATTTTCTTTTTGGTTTTTGCACTTCTGACCTGCAGGTTTTTGTGTTTTTGTGTCAGGACCACCGATTTGTTTTTGTATGCTGTATCTGCGCTTCAGGACTGCAAGTTTTTGTTTTTTGCATTTCAGTGCTGCTTCAGTTTTGCATGTGTTACATCATATATGCATACTGTATGGCCACTAAGGATGAAAATTTCTTTGTTGCTATTCTTATTTATGTTCTACAACAGTGCCAGTAATCTTTCTCCATATGTTCATGAAAGATTCTAAGTTATGGATATCATGCAATGTTCTTGAAGTAAGTAACTTTATTCAGCTTGTCTTCACTGAGCTCACCTTGCTCTCCATAACGTGGGGATCATAGCGCACGGTCAGCTAACATGGAGCTGAGAGTTTAGGGCCTTGCTTAAGGGTCCGAAGACATGAGGCTGTTCTGTAAAGGCCAGGGTTCATACCGGCAGTCTTCTGATCACAGGCACAGAGACTTAGCCCACTAAGCCACTTGCCATATTCATAAGTTTCCAGCCTCTGTGCTGGTTCCACTCCCTCCAAGCTATGCTCCTGCCTGTCCATAGCACGACAGCCTGCCCAGCACGCCGCTTCCTCACAGCCTCACAACAGTAATGTTAATATGGTCCAGGGCTATATTATATATATTAACATATATCTGACCAAAGTGTGAAAAGTGGCCACAACAACTGTTTATTTAAAGTTCATGCACGTTGTAGTCTGTCATGATCAACCTTTTGAGTTTCACTGCTTCTGTGGTTTGGATACAGACTTTTTTTTTGGATACAAATTTTTTGCCTGTGGTGAGGAGGGAGAACTCATGAGGTCTAACACGTTTCTCTCACTTTCAGGCACTGGTGTCTGTGAACGACCAGGGAAAACGCAGCGATCAGGCAGGCCCAGTGCCTCATCGGCCAGTGAAGACAGAGCTCTCCCCATTTCTCCGGAGGGACAGAGGAGGATAGGGAAAAAAATAAACACACCGGTTGCACATCCACAGGCTGGTGTCTGGGGGGGGCAAATTGCCCCCCCAGAGATCGTCTTTCAGGACATGGCCTCTTCATCGGCGCCGGCTTCCGGGCTTGTGGCCCGAACTTAAATAGACAGGCTGAATGCTGGTGTGGCCAGATTCTGGATGCACTCTCCACCTGGGGGAGGTGGGGGGAGGGACAGGACTGTTTTACATCTCTGCTTTTACCCCACCTGAAGAGGATTTCACTGTGGAGAGCTGAGGATCCTAAGTTTTCTTTAAGGATTTTGCGTTTTGCATCTGCATTTTTTTTTTTTTTTAATTCCACAGCTGTCGCATGCACAGGCAGTACCTAGGATGACGCGGCTCCTGCGCAGGCTGCAGCGCTGCTTCCACAGGAAGCCTGTGCGCTTCTTCACCTTCTTCCTCCTATACCTGATGGCAGGTGGCCTGGTCTTCCTCCATGCGGTCTTCACAAGTGATAACGCTACCCAGCCAAACGTGGCATGGAATGTGGCCCGCGGAACTGCCAGCGGGGTTGGCAAGGGCACCCATGGGACGGCCAGGCAGACTGGCATTTCCTGGACGAAGGATAGCGCGGTGCATGAGAGAGGGAGCGACCACACCAAGAGCTGGAACCCTGACCTCAAGGCGCAGACCATCAAAGAGTCTGACGATGGCCGGGGTGAGTCATGTTCAGGGTTGAAATCAAAGTCAAAGACTCAAAAAACTCCAATCTTTTCTGCAAGATGGGGCTTCGACACTGAATAGTAGCATTTCTGATAAGAGCTTATTAATAGAATCGCATGCTAGCTGATATCTTCTTCACACATGGTCCTGGGCTGGGGACAGGTTGTTCCAAGGTGCTCAGGCAGAACAAATGGTCTGTGAAAGAATTAAGCCCTTGTGAGGCCTCCGTATTATCTGGTCTTTAAATGCAGTGGTTCTACTGTTACACTTGTTATATGCACCTCACTGCTGCCACCACTGGTCAGTGCTGAATTTTCTTCACCCAGGAAAACCAATGAACCTTAAAAATGAAAATTATCTGAAGTTACCTAACTTTTCAGTAATAAGTCAGATACTCAGGAGCTGTAATTACCCCTCTCACTAACACATCGTCTTCCTATTGACATGCTTATAGACTAAGGTTATTCAGATTACATTGATTTGTGGAGGATCCTTCCTTTGTGTGAGAAGGCTGAACTGCGAATGAGATTAGCCCAGTTAGCCAGAAATGTCAAAGGGGCTCACAGTCTAAGAGATTAACCCCTATCCTGCTGGTTACCTCAGGACATGACTCTGTTGGGGCATACCCTACCTAGCCAGTAACCTTTCCGTAATTACTCAGAGCTAAAACTGAGGTTAGCTAATCACATGTTCAGTACGATGGGTGGGTACAATTAGGTAGTTATTTAATATTATTCCCTGTTTTTTGTTGGAACTTGATATACCAGTCAGTCTGAAGTAAAAGAAACAGGTTGATATATATATCCCATCTACTTCGCCTCATAGATGTTCAACTGACCCAGAGGGCAGAACCTCCACTGATTCCTGGGTGTTGCTAATTACACAGGGTTTACATGCTTAGTTGCACCAAACGTGTTTTTCCCAAGGATTTCTCGAGTGACATGTCTTTGACTAATGGAAGGCAAAAATTGATTCCTCTCTGCCATTAGGATCTCAGGTGATTTCAGTGAAACGGGAACCTTAAACCACTATGCGGTTTTAACAGAATTAACATGGTCTTACACATTGAAAAAGGGTGCTTTTAAATGTAAAATGGACACCCTGCTTGCTTGGTCCTTGGGACCTGAAGCTCACTGTCCCTATATGGTCCTTTCCTTGCTCTTCTGAACCTAGGGTGGACATCATCACAATTAGCTAGGATGATATGGTTCAAAACTGGTTTTAACTGGTTTAAGTGTGTTAAGATATTAGTCTAGTAGTTTACTAATAAAGTTGAGGATTTTTTTTATTGTGTGGACTATGGTACATAACAGGTTTTAGTCGAGTGGGGCCACACTTTCCCCCCTTTCTGTAACTTCGACGTTTTTCAACAGATAACAATGTCAATATGCCTGTTGCTAAGCTGTTATCAAGATGCAAAGATTGTGTTGCCATGGACAAGCAGGCAGAGATTCCAATTAGTTGCACCAAAATATTTATTCCAGTGGATGTTCTGTATGCGGTTAATGGCGTGCAGGAAAGTGCTGAGTTAAGAACCATGTGAACAGGCGGTTGGGACATAGAGACATAACAACATGCGCTTCAAGTATAATTGTGGCTCAGTGTTGTTATTGCTCACAATCTAAACTCATGTGACAACAGAGATGAAAGAAGCCATTCTAAAAGGCTTATTTATAACAGTGTATTTGCAGCTGTCAGAAATTCTGCCTCTGTAATACTGAGTCACCCTGCTGAAACTGTTTGAATGTGTGATGTCAGTGGTCGTCGGGGTGTTTTGCTTCCTAGGATGTTGAACTTGCACCCGTATGAAGACTTTGCTCAGATCCATCTGGTCAGGTGCTGTGCTTTTTCCAGGGCAATTTCCATGACATGTCAGAAACCTTTCTGTACTGGAGTTGAATTATCTTGGGATTGAATTTAATACCTTTGCCCTTGTGATAGTGGTGTAGCTGCAGTGCTGGAGGATTATCCTGCCCTTCAATATTTAATGGCATCATATCATATCTTCACTTTGGCTGCCTATGACTGAATATGGAGTTACTGCCATAGTCAGAAGTTATTTTATTTGTGTAAAACTACCCCGCTATTCATATTTCCTCCTAAGAATCACTTCCTCTGGGTTAAGTTTATTAGTACCCAATATTAATGTGGCTTACAGAGTTGCAGGGTTGGTGAATTCTGAGCATTATTCTCATGATTGATAGCTGCAATTCTGCTTAGTGCTGATTCATGCGAGGATGTGAGTACAAAGGCGATGCGGTTTTGTTTTAGCCACAACAGCCTACTATCCCTTTGCATACTCCAACATGCTCATGCATGCTGATGTAGGAAAACAATGAGGTAGACCTGTTCTCACGGCAGTGCGCCTCCTTTTATGTTTCGTGTTGTGGATTTGGGAACTGCATTGTTGTTGGAACAGCACTTTAAACGCTGGGCCTTGCTCACTGTCCCAAAGCAGAAACAGAACTGTGTTGGAAAACAAGATTAGAGTCATGTCTCACAGTATCCAGGTTGTTTATGGTCCGAACAATTGAGTGTGTCCCAGTCAAGTCTTAATCGACCCATTATGGTGTATTGTGTCACCTGTGTCCTCTAGGGGGCAGCGGCAGAACTACTGCTAGGGTGGTCATTCACTGTTATAATACAGGACAGAGAGAACATGCCACACCAGAACTGACAAGCACAAGAACAACAGAGACGGAGAAGGAAACATCAGAGGGGGTAATAAGAGACACACCAGTGTAAAATAACGGCAAGACAGGGAACTTGTACAGGGGCTGAGGCGTGAAGAATGAAAATGGGGGTCGTCCAGATAGTCTTCAACGACATGGAACATGGAACCTCCTGGGCACATTCACCGGTGAAGCGGAGCACATCTGGACCACAGGACCTAAGGGTCTTGGAGGGTTAGTGGGACTGGAGGGCACAGCTTGGTGAATGGAATGGGTCTGGTGAATGGAAGTCTGGGAGGCCAGCAGGGATGGTATGCCTGTCTCTCTCTATGGGAGACAGAAACTCAGCCAGCCCCTCTCTTTGGCCTTAGCCAACATCAGTAACTGCCTTGGGACCTAGAACCTGGTTGACATAAGCATTTGGCTGAGGCTGAGGTCCACTGACTCTGGAGGCAGCTGGGGAGTTGGGTGTAGAGCTGGAGACGGCTTGGAAGTTGGGCGTCAGGCTGGTGGCAGCCAAGGAGTTGGGCTGGAGGTGGCCAGTATGGAATGGGGAAACCGCCGGCAGCAAGTCAGGAGGCTGCGAGGAGGCCACTAGTGCGATGACAGGAGAAAAGGTGGCCACCAGAGTGATGGTAGGAGGTGATGGGATACCAGGAGACGAGGAGGGGTGAATACGGGGCACCTGGAGGTGAGCAGGGTGCAGTCTGGGCACTTGGAGGCAAGGCAACCACCAGTGGTCCCTGTGGGACAGCAGAGGAAGCAGAGCAGGTGGGGCAACCCAGAACAGTGTTGTGACTGGAGAAGTGGTCTCACCTGGGTCAGGTTTGAGCGGCACGACTGCTGCTGGGTCAGGTATGGGCGGAGCCTGAGACTCGAGCAGAGCGGCTCTCTCAGGGCCAGGAGCCTGGAGCTTGTGAGTAGACTCCTTCTTGGAGCTGAGCGCTTGGAGCTCAGGCGGAGCGGGCCCCCTCTGGATTGGGTATCTGGAGCATGGGCGGTGTAGCCCTCTCTGGGGGACTCAGACTGCAAGACCCCTCCCGGGCCGGGCACAGGAGGCTCAAAAAGCAGCCCACGTTTAACCCCTGACCAATTTCAGATGCCTATAGCTAATAACATTATGCCGTAAAAGGTAAACCGTGCGTTAAATGGATTGTCAAGTCGGCCTAGAGTTTGCTAGATCTGTACCGGACAGAATACCAAAGACAAAGAAAAAGGGAGAATGGTTTAGTAAAGATTAGGATTAGCTATTGGGGTTTTAGCATGTGTCCAACCTGGGCCCATCAAACACAGGACTCCAACACAGATATGGTCTCAAAAGACAAGGGCATCAGCAATCTACCACAGTATCTCAGCATGACATTTGAAATCCCGTGAAAGATGATTGGAGAGTCACCTTCTTGGTATTTAGCATATAACCTTATGCTAGTGGAGAGTGCAGTGTAACACTATCCTGTCATACCTTTTTGCAGCCTACCCCTGCGGACTGTTATAACCCTAACCCTGCTGCCGCTTACCTAGCCTCCCCTTCTATTCTGTCCAGGTTATTTTTATATAGTGCCTTATATAGTGTACTTTTCTGTTACAGCAGAGACTCTCGAAAGCAGTATGTCATGGTGCCATAAAGAAGTCTTGCTTCATGGGCCCATGAGCCTGGCCTGAGCACGATACGGCACGCAGCTTTGGCGCGCTTCCCATGTCTCTCTGACTAACAGCATACTTATGCAGCCACATAACAAAACGACTGTTCTTGAGGGTTTTCCATGATATTCACAAGGCCTCAGTACGTGATGCATGTTGTCATTAACACCTAGTAGCTTTAACAGAAGCTTTAGAATGCTGTTTTAAGGAGGGAACATTAGAGGCAAAAAGGTCAGCATCCTGAGGGATTTTCCCGTGACGATGGTTGCTGGGGGTCTCGCTGGGGTTGGGCTTTGGAGGTGCGGCAGCAAGCTCTCTTGGGCCTGGTTCTGGAGCTGTGGCAGCCTCACCTGGGTTGGACTCCTCTTTTTCTGTCATTCTAAGAACCATCACCACCAGGCTTACAAACTTTTAAGTAGAGTCTATCACTGTCTTTGGCTAGATGCAAGTAAATCACGTGACACATCCTGTTGTGCCCAGTTTGTTCATTGTGAACTTTCCCATGACCAGTAAATCCAAGAAAAGAAGCTGTTTTGGAGCTTGGCGCAAATTGCCTTAAGATGAAGTATGAAATAAAATATACTACCAGACGTTGCTCACTAAATGTCAGTATAGGACAGAAAAACAGCGACAAATCAGGCTAGCTACTTTTTTTCCAAACACAAAATTAATTTTTATCAATAAATGTAGGTCTTTTTATAGCCATTGAGCCTGTATAAATGTGAGAACCAACTGGTGAACTTTCGTGGAATATTATATGCATCACAGCTGCTGGTTATGTTTTTTAAGTATATATCTAATTAAGTTTGTTTTTCGTAAATATTCATGTTCTGTACCCTACTATTTAACAAAGAGGGAAATCCATACATTATAATGATTCATTTAGGAACGCGCACCCTTCTAAGCCATCTCCGCTACTTCTGTGGGAAACGCTGGGTATAATTTGAGGGTGTAATTGTTGTGAATCCAAGACTGAAACTGCGATACAAGATTAGGAACATTTGCATTACAGTTCCGTCTCCTGGATCCCCACTCCCAACTCACTGTTGCAGATACAGCCTGTTGAGCTCACAATTAATTTCACAATTAATGCTATAACACACACAAATCACAAATTATTATTCCGTTTACAGTTAGGGCAAGCTGTATATTTTGTAAATATTACACATTACTTGGGTTGTAATCATACAAATATTCATCACGTACTATTTTACATGTAGTTTTGTATTTTCAAATTACAAAGTACTTGTATTTTAATTAAATACATTTTTGTTACATTTCATGAGCAAGTATTTGTAATTTGTAACAAATACTTTTTGATGTATTTGTGCCTATCTCTAACGGGAGGACTGCTACAGAGAAGGACATGGACAGACAGGAGGAGCGACATTAATGACCGGACTGGGGACGACGAGGCAAACATGGATTTATATACAAAGACAAATGAGGGGGAACAAGCGTGGGTAGTCACAGGCGTGGGGTCATTAAAGCCACATGAGGGAGAAAACAGGAGGGTCAGGTGGACATGATGGGCAGGACGTAACAATAAATCGAACACATATTCATGTATGTGTGCATAGTCATGAACTGAAGTAATTCTACTCTAAAGTTTCATATTCATGTTTAGGGTTTTACATTTTTTTTTCTAATGGCATGGACGTCAGGTTCTGATATTTTATTCCAGCACTCATTTTCCCCATCCCCATTAAAAGGAACCTTTGCAATGTAATGCTGTGATCTACACTATATGCGTGGTGCCCACCTTTTTATGCGGACAACGGAGCATGCATCAGGTCAAAAAAATTCCCACACGGGAGAACTTTTTTTGTCCCACAGTGCACAGTTTACATTATATGTACTAAAAGTGCCTATAAACAAGACAGCTTCTACTTAAATGCTGTGTAATAACGTGTTTTCTGTGTGTGTTTTTCAGCAAAGTATATTGGCTGCTACACTGATGACATACAGAAGAGAACACTCAAAGGAGCATCTTTTTTTGACTACAGGAAAATGACTGTCTTCCGTTGCCAGGACAACTGTGCTGAAAGGTGGGCTTAGGCAGCAAGGCCTTCTTGTGTCACAATGCACCCTCACCGGTTTAATTAGGGTGACACTGAATAAGCTGGAGTCCAAATATGTGGTTTTCACCTCCACAGGCTGACAATGACAAATTGGATTATCAAACCGTAGGGGGAGTCTGATATTAGCACCGGCAGTTCAGGGTTTAAAGCTTGTTTTTGCCCCAGTGAGTTTCTCTCACACTTTAATACTGTGATTCAAGCTTGCTATTTTATTTCTTGGGTGACCTTGACATACCTCCACCCAAGGTTTGAACATATCATAATGCTCTCAGACCAGAAGCAGTAGACCAGTAGCCACTACTTGCAGCCCCAGGAGGAAATTAGACATTGAACATATGCTCTAGAATCCTCTAGTTTCCGCAGAGAATGTTTGGGTCCTCTCATTCCCTCCTTCCCAGTCCAGCCATGAGAATGTTTTTTGTCCTTCCTTTTCTTGACCTCCCTCTCAAAGCCCCTTTTCACAGAGCCCACCACTGACTGCTGCATGAATTTATGGACTATATGGACAAAGGTTTTGGGACACGCCTCTTAATCACTGAATTCAGGTGTATTAAGACCCATTGCAACAGGTGTATAAAATCAAGCACCTAGCCATGCAGTCAGGTTTACAAACATTTGTGAAAGAATGGGTCGTTCTGAAGAGCTTGGTGAATTCAAGCATGGTACTGTCATAGGATGCCATCTTTGCAATAAGTCGGTTAATCGAATTTCCTTTATGGATAACTCTAAGATGTATTATTGGATGCATTAGGAACAATAGAACCTCGGCTACGAAGTGGTACATAAAGTAACAGATCTGAGTTGCCGAATGCTGAGGCGCTGCGTGCGTAAAAGTCACCAACACTCTGTTGACTCAATAACAACAATGTTCCAAACTTCCTGTGGCATTAACCCCAGCACAAAAAACCGTGTGCCGGGAGCTTGGTTGAATGGGTTTCCATGGCCAAAGAGCTGCATGCGAGTCTCATCACCAAGCATCAGATGGAGTGGTGTAAAGCATGCCACCACTGGACTTTGGAACAGTGGAAACTGTCATGGGTTCGGGTGGTTCTGGCATGAGGGAGGGGCATCATGCAGGCGGGGAAAGGAGATGACAATCCACTGACAACTCACGGAAACACAAAGCATTTATTAACAGAACTGAAACGCTAATGAAACGACAAAACAAATGGACCACGAGGGGTCAAAAAGCAAAATAGGGAAAAACAGACTAACAAAAAAAAAAAGGTCAGGGTGACAAGAAGCAGGCAGGCTGGGAACAAAGTACAAGAAGAAGAACCCATTGGGGAACTGAACTAAGGCAGGGACTTAAATACAGAAACTAAACCGGGTAACGACTCAGCAGGAGTGAAACATGAACCAATTAACCAATCAGGGAGAACACACAAGGACTGATGCAAGAAAACAGGAAACAGGTGACACTAACTATTAACTCAAGGAAACTGGTAGACCACAGGCAAACTAAAACTGACAGAAACAAGGAAACAGAATCTAACACTGGGGAAATGAGAAAGACAGGTGAAATACAACCACGGGCACAAAAGCAAAAGCCAAAATCAAATACAAATCAAACGCAGGAACTAGAAAACTGATACAAATGAAACACAAGGGAACAAAATCTACAAAAATCCAGGAGGTAAGATTTGGACAAAATATTGAGGGGTTGATAAGTAGCCACATGCTCAGCTCATTGAGCCATGTGAGCGACAAGGCACAGGGGAAAACACAAAGGCTGACAACAGGGAGGACAGGATGGCCAACAACACCTGCTGGCCAAATGGGGAGGAGATACAACAGACTGGGACAAGCAGGTGCTGACCCTGACAGAAAACGTGTTCTGTGGAGTGACAACATACACTTCTCTGTCAGTCTAATGGATGATTCTGGGTTTTGCCGGATGCTAGGAGAATGTTGACTGCCTGACTGTATTGTGCCAGCTGTAAGGTTTGGTTGGGAACGAATAATGGTATGAGGTTTTTTCATGGGTTGGGTAGGCCTCTTAGTTCCAATGTTAATGCTTTAGCATACCAAGACATTTTGGAAGCAATTTCAAGTTCAATTTCAAGGAGAAGGCCCTTTAGTGTTCCAGCACGACTGTGCCCCAGTGCACAAAACAAGGTCCATAAAGATATGGTTGGGTGAGTTTGGCTTGACTAGCCCACACAGAACCCTGACCTCAGCCCCAACTAACACCTTAGGAATGAACTAGAAAATGGAGATGCGAGCCTGGTCTTCACGTCCTGCATCAGTGCCTGACCTCACAATGAATGGGCAAAGAATCCCAGAGACACACTTCACAATTTTGGTGAAAACCTTACCCAGAAGAGTGGCAGTTGTTATAGCTGCAAAGGGGATGAACTGCATATTGATGCCCATGGATTTAGAATGGGATTTTATAAAAGTTTCTGTAGGTGTAATGGCCAGGTGGCCCAATACTATGTCCATATAGTGTATATTCACACTCACCACTGGACACCACGGGACCAGGTCATAGGGCCAGCCCGGATGAGGTATACCACCTCAGATACCTGCCTCAACATCATGTACAGTCCCTGCCAGCAGTCTGGCATCCAGCAGAGCTTCCTAGCAGCATGTGTCATATGACCTCATTCATCTTTGGCTGGGGCTGTGAACCTGAAGAAAAATTTGTCCACCAATTTGGTGGCCGTCTATTGGCACAAGAATGTAGTAGTTATTGAGGGTGGTGGACAGGAAGGGACCCAGAACATCCACACGGAACCACACCATGGGGCCACTGGACTGCATTTGCTGGAGAGGAACCCAGGAGTATTTGTGGGGGCCATTGTGAGCTGTGCAAACATTGCAGCTGTTGATTGGCTCTATGTCCAGGCAGCAGCATAGCCAGTAGGATTGCTGACAGAACCTGTGCACTGTCTTGGTGACACCAAAGTGCCCTACTCCTGGTAGCCCATGCCCACAGCCCAGCACCACCCCTCTTCAGCATCAGCAACTGCCACATGGTCTACACTGGTACAGGGCCTTACCAGCATTAATACAGCAACTTATTGTGGGGGGCTGTCACACTGGGAGAAGTATGTCCTTATGGCTAGGCTGACTACACTGACTTCCTGTCCCTGCGGAGCGAGCCTAGAATACAAGCCAAGATGGGGCCTACAGCCTGGGCCTGCTTGAGGTCCTTGGGACTAAAGATTTTGAGTTGCAGTTGCTGGAGTACAGCGGACTGGTCTAATGCTACACCTCTCACGTCTGCCAGCTCTGCTCCCGACTCAGCTGTTATGGAATTCTGCTGTATGGTGGTGGTCTGGTCTGGTGTCTAGACCCTCACCTCCTCCAGCTCCGGACCCTCTGACACTCTGGGGCCAACTCCCAGCACAGATTCAATCAGTCACTCCAGCTGCCTACAGTGCCTGCAACCACCCCCCACATAGTTGCCAGAACAGGGTGTTTGCTGTGCAGCTAATCCTCCCAGTGCTGGACCTGAAACTGATAGGACTGCTGTTTCTCCAGCCACCTCACCACCTGACCCTCTGGCTGGTTAAAGATTATGAGCTAGGTCAACAAGCTATGGCTGGTTCTCAGGAGAAACTGACTGCCATAGACATACGAATGGAAGTGGGTCAGTCCTGCCACAACCACCTGAAGCTCCTGCCACATCACGCAATAGTTTCTCTCAGACCAAATGAGACAGCAACTGAAGTAAGTGATGGATTTTCTCCATCTAGTCACGTCTGGGAAAGGACTGCCCCAAAATTGGTGTTGTTGGCATCCATGTCTATGATGTAAAGCAGGTTTTGGTCAGGGCATGACAGGACTGGTGCAGAGACCAGTACAGCCCATCGGATGGCCCTGACCACCACCTAAAGGTTAGAAGCTACATCGTCAAAGGTGTGGGCATGGACGAGTAGGTTATCCAGGCAAATTATGTAGTTGTTCTCTTAGATCCTCTTGAGCACCCATTCCATGAGCCTTTCAAAGGTCACGAGGGTTTTGCTGAGTCTGAAGGAGATAACCCATAACTGCCACAGGCAATGAAGGCCATCTTCTCCCAGGCCTCCAGTGTCCATCCGTACGCGGCAGAGAATAGGAGTCTGTTTTGGTGACTGAGGTGAGCTTGCAACAGTCTATGCACAACTGCCAGTCACCGGCCTTCTTCCTGGCCAGGACAGTGGTGATAAACTATGGACTGAAGGATGGCTTGATGACCCCGATGGCCAGCATGTCCCGGACCCTTTGCTCTGCTGCAATCCTTTTCAGCAGTGGAAGTCAATGAGGGCAGAGGCTGGCATGCATGCAGTCCTCATCATGGGCAGTGAAGATGTCAATGAACTCTTGCAGCAGCTCCTGCAGCTTAGACCTGTCACCAAGGCCATGATTTGATTGCCTGCTCAGTCACCAACATCATCATGGACCAGGCTGGTGGTGAGTTTGGTGTGGGCAAGTTGACCAGGGTGGGTGTTCTGTTGCAGGTTGAAGACTGCCATCTGCCTGGTGAGGAGATCCATTCCCACAATGCAGTCATCCTTGATGGGACCAAGCCAGAATTTGTGCAAGAAGTGTACCCGCCCCAGCTGGATTTGCAAGCTACAACGGCTTTGCATGAGGACCTACCCTGACAATGGAGATGGTGAAGCTGCTGTCAATAATGGCAATGCAGCAATGCAGGGCAGGAAGGGGCTACTCAATTTGCTGAGCTTCTTGATGGGGTAGATGGTCATAGTGGGCATGCTGATTGGAGGGATTCTAAACAGCGGGGCAGCATCTCCCTTACTGAGCTGCCCCCCGCTCATTTTCCCAATGGCTTTGGAAAGGACTCTAGACAGAAACGTGCCTGGTGGCCCTTCTTCCCACATCCCCAGCAGATGATTAGAACTTGTGGTCCCAGGCCAGCCTTATTGCGAAGTCGCTGCCATTGTCTGGGGCTGCTGAACACACCAGGATGCCGTCCTGGATCGCTGTGTGGAGGATCGCTTAAACTCTCTCTGCCTCCGCTAATGCCTGCCTCACATTGCTTGGAGCCAGCAGGCATACTTGTTGCTGCAAGTGTTCTGGAAGGAGGGCAATGAGGAAGGCCTGTAGATTCGGATCCTCCTGAACAGTCACTGGGTTGTTGGGGTAGGCCAGTGTGGTGATGTTGTTGGCCAGCACTCCCAGCTGCTCGCATTTCTGACACTGCTTAACGCTGAATAGCTGTCTTCTTCTCTACCTCTCTAGAATTGCTGTTTAAGCACTGCCTTTAAATCTACTAATTGTACGTGGGCTTCCAGGGTAACGTTGTTGAGGGCCTGGAGAGCTCTGCCATTGAGCATCAGGCCCAGGTGGAAGGCCACCGTCGCTCATCCCAGCCATTGTCCTTGATTGTGAATTTGAAAAGACTCTTGAAACCCTCAATATACTGACACTTACAATGGGGGGTAGTCACATTGTAAAATGTAGGTCGCACAATGGAAAGTATTTATAAGACATGCAAGGATTGCAGAAGGATTACATAAAATGCAGGTACGTATATACTGCTTTGGAGGAACAACATGATTATTTACATTGACACACAGACTAGGGCTATGTACAATTTCAGCAGTGCATGCTGGGAGATGCAAATGAGCTCCCCTGCAAGGGAGCCAGCTCACCAATGCTACAATAGCAGTGTTTCAGTCATCCAAGCAATATTTTCAGGCACTTTTGGTGGTTGTCTGGGCAACTCTAGAAATTATAATATGAATACTGTAATTTT
>JAODKF010000046.1:37442491-37453370 GCA_026779585.1 Mormyrus proboscirostris
GGGCCCCCTTGCAGGCTGGCACACGTGGGGCCCCTAGGCTTAAGCCATATCTAGCCTGTGCGTTAATCCGCCCCTGGTTATCATCTATGTATCAATAGGATCATAGGATATGAAGCAGGGAGCACTGTGGACAGAATGCCAATGGAAGTTACTCTTCCAATACCTACAGAATATACTAGGATTTTTATATAATCAGTGGCTTCCTGTCCTCTATGTTTAGCTGTTGCTTCAGTTAATTTGAAAAGAGTCTTAATCCTCAATAACCTTATTGGTGATGTTTAATAATCGGGCATGTATGGGACATGGAGGGAGTGAGAGTGCCCACTGATGCTAACTCTAACCCCATTGGCTCTTCTTCCTTTGGGGAAAAAGGATTCAGAGGAGAGAAGGACCACTGGAGGAGTGGAAGGACCATCTGCACCAAGACCCATGAGAGTGGCAGGAGGGAAATTGAGGCCTTTGATGCTGCCATTCTGGTGATCCGCAACCCATACAAGGCCCTCATGGCTGAGTTTAACCGCAAGTACGGTGGCCATATTGGATTTGCCTCACGGGCTCATTGGAAAGGAAGAGGTAAGAGGATTCTAATTTCATTCTTCCATCTTATTTAACTTCCATCTTATTGATTTCTCCAGAGCAATGATTCATAAAGACATATAACATAGATGATTTTCTATACTGAAAATGTTCATCTGAGCACCTTTTTCAAAAGTGCCTGAAATTAGAATTATGGTGATCAGTGTTGACAGACCACAGCACAACAATGAAATGTGTCCTCTGCATTTAACCCATATGTGACATCATGATATAGCAGGGGGCAGCTAATTCAGCGTCCGGGGAGCAGTGCTTGTGGGCGGTACCTTGCTCAGGGTACTTCAGTGGTCCCAGGCAGCACAGGACACAAGGCTGGGGTACACCCTTGATGGAGTGTCAGTACATTGCAGGGCACATATAGACACTCTTGTATACAAAATCATGCACTATGGGCAAGTTTGAGATGAGAATTAGCCTAACTGCATGTGTTTGGAAAGCAGGAGGACGCTGATGTACTAGAAGAAACCCAAAACCCATGCAAAATGCAAATTTCACACATACTGAGTGGGAGTGTGATTTGAACCCCCAATCAACTGTGTCACAAACTACTGTCATTATATGTAGATTAACACTAACCTAGTGAGCTCAATGTTTGACATTTTTTCTTTTTTATTCATTTTATTGCTGTTTTGGTAAAGTCTAGTTTGATATAGCATTATTTAAAGTAAATGTTTTACTGTAAGTTTTATATCTACAGTGCCTGTTGGGTGTGTCTAAAGTGTAATATTACTTTTAATTTATCATATTCAATTCAATTCAGTTCAATTTATTTTTATATAGCCCCTTTCATAACAGAGTTGTCCCAAGGCGCTTTACATGGATGTGTTGTGATACATTAAACATCATTAGAGAGAGTAATGCAGAATAGGAAAAACAAAGGAAATAAATAAAGAAAGCCAGGTAGCAACGGAGGAGAGGAACAGAAAACTCCCAAGTAAGGAGAAAGAAAACCTCTAGGGGTCCAAGGTCACCTGGCTGCCCAACCTCCCTGGGCATAGTAACATTACCGAAAACAGAAAAGAATGCATTAGCTTGCTAAAGGCTTGGTATAAGCTGTAATTATGGATCAAGACAAAGTCCATCAATGAGTCCGTTGTCCACATTGGCCTGTATAGGGTGGCCAAAGTCCATCAATAAATATTCTCCACACTTGACTGTGTAGGGTGGCACTGAAGGCTGCATCCACAATGATACGGTTTGTAGGTCCCATTCCCGATGTCACCCCTCTATGGGACTGAACCAGGACTTCAGCTCAGAAGGTGCCCACCCCGGGCACCACCCGGACATGTGGGAAGGCAGAGAGCATGGATGGTCAGAATATACTTTTAAACTTTAAGAAATTCTGTCAGGTAGGAACTTTGAAGTCAGCTCTAAACCTAACAGGAAGCCAGTGCAGGGAACTAATAACTGGGGTGATGTGTTCAAATTTCCTGCTACGCGTGACAAATCGAGCTGCTGCAGTTTGAATACACTGCAAGGTATTTAAATTGCAGTTTGTGCTCCCAGATAATAGAGCATTACACTAGTCTAATCTGCTTTAGATATGTATCAATTTGTCTGTTTCTTGAATAGTAAGAAATTGTTGCAGTTTGGCGATGTTGTGTAGCTGTAGGAAGCACACCTTCGATACTGCACTTACATGTGACTTGAATGAGAGGTTTGTATCTAAGATGATGTGCAAGCCTAGTTTTTAAAAACAAAATGAGCATGGGATATCAGAAAGGATAGAAACAGTAGAAGGAGTGTATGGCCTATTATGCTTTGTTCAAAACCAACAGATACCTACACATTCACAAAAGCTGACCTGCAAATCACCATAAGGTCAAATGAGCCAAATTCATCCTGTTAGGATACGTTTAGAAACTAACATATACAGTACTGATCAAACGTCTGGACACACCAACTGGAAATCAACAAGATAACACACCTTAAACACACCTTGAAGTTATGTACTAAGTATTATCTTGTGAACAAGGAAGGAGATGGAGTGCTGCGAGAGACCCCCACAATCCGCAACGTAAACCGCGTGGTTGGGATGAGTTGGACTGAAGAGTAGCAGGGTAGAAGATTTGTGCACTGAACTTATGGAAATTCCTTCAGGACTGTTAGAGAAGCCTTCTAAGGGGTTATATCTGGATGCTGGCTGAAATAATGCCAAGAGCCTATAGTATGTATAAATGTAAATAGTACTGTCATCAAAGCAAAAGAAGGCTATTTTGAAGAGTGTAAAGTTTGAGATGTTAAACACTTCTCTTAGTTGTAATATTTAATATGAATTTCTTTATTACCTCAGCCTTTTACTATAAGGTGAGTCATATATGTGGAGGACACAAACATTTCTTCCAGGACTTTTATTTGGTGAAAAGTGTGTTATATGCTGGCCAATGCAGGCACGTATAGCCTACAGTATGCCTCTTCTTCATGGGTGTGGTCAAAGACAGTAGCGCACACTGGAAGAGAAGATGATGGTGGAGATTTTTTTCTTGTTATGTCCAAGTGCTTGTAAGTGTTAAATGTGAGCCTTCGATTAGCACAGTGCAATGAGGATGCATGGTGGAATCTCCCATTCCTTCCGAAGTAGGGAGAGTGCCTATTCTTCAAACTGACCACTGCTCAAATAAAGGAAGCTGAGAGTAACTTTTAAGGCTCTGTTTTAAATTGTGTTTTGGAGGTGGTATACCTAGGGCCAGATTAGTAGGGTGGAGGCCCCTGGGCCTTATTGACACAAAATATTTTGGATTATACAAAATATTGACTGCTATGCAAAGGAACTTCATGGTTTCAACCTGAGAAAAGTAAATGACTACTACAGAGATATAGCTTTGTAATGAATGGCTAAAAAATATAGGTCTGTTATTTGAAATAATGAGAAACAGTATGCTGTATCAAAGTTATTATCTTTAATTAGCCATTGCTGCACAGACCACAAGTGGACCATTACAAACCCTAAAAAAGTAGCATCGGCAGGGATTTAATATCTTGGCATGCCTGTGTAAAAAGCCCTTTTTATGTCCTGTAAATAGGCCTTGTATGTATTTGTTAGTGTGATTATTTGTGCTCCCGACCATTACAGTACTTGTGTCATATGTGAAATCCTGACATTCTCTACTGTTGTATAATTACCCTACTATGTGTGAGCCCTCCTGTCTAGTGTGTAACCTCCCCACATTTGCCTGCCATGTTTGTCTCTGTGTATTGCTGCTCACTGCACGGTCCTTTTAATGACTGTACATTAAAGAGCAAGTTCGTGAGAAACCGTCTCCACCATCGCAGCCCCGATGCCTCATAGTACGTCTGTTTTGGGATTGAAATAAGAATGAGACAAAGGTGAAAAGACAGTGTAACCACAGCAACAATCTTTTTAAAAGTGGTATGAAAGATGCCATCCATCACATACTATTTTTAGACACACAGAACTTTTTACTGTCACTATCTGACCTCAAACCTGCATTTAATGGATATATACTGAACATGGCTATGGATAAGTGAATTGGACAATTACATTAATAACAAACTTTGAAATGACCCCTATTATAAGTGGTGCAACAGTCAGTTTTAATAACCAGTGGTGCCAGGTCATTTATACAAGGTGTCATATTAGGCGTGCCAGGGTGATCCAGATGTTTTTTCTTATAGGAGAGGATTCACCTGTATGTCCTGCATGTAACACTCCTTTGACTTAAGCATGTTTTGTTGTGTTGGCCTTCTTTTAACTCCCTTTGGCATACTTGTCATTTTCTGTTAAGTCAGAAGCTTTCTTAGATTTTTTTTCATCAAAAACCAATCTTAAATGTCTTGTTTAGATTGTTTTGATTGTTTGTAACTAACTAACTAACACACACTAGTGTAACTGTGTGGCTTAAGGAACTAACAAGTACTATCATTATCCAAAGTTTGAAGACAACTATAGCGCCCTATTGTAAAAGCCTACAAGTGCTGCACAAGCCATACTGTATATTAACACAGACAGATGCTTGCTTTTCAGAATTTTACTTCTGATTTCTGAATAGCCCATCCCTTGTGCATTCTCGTTTAGCTGTTAAATCTGTCACAAGAACGATGCTGTGATATTAGCAGTAACATAAACTAGCAGTGTGAATTAAAGTGTCTATTTTAGCACTTCTTTGTCACATTAGTCTTTTTCTTTCTTCCTCTTGTTCTCTGCTGTAGCACTTAAAATGACATAACAATAAGTAGGAACGACAGACATACATGTAAAGAAATGAAGAAAAAAAAAACTGCCCTGTGGAGTTTAATCAACTACGGCTATATGTCCACACTGCAATTTTTTCTTAATAGTAATGCCCCAACTCTTTGGAATAGTATTACCAATCTGTATTAATGAACTGTGATTCTGGAGGATGGCTGTATGGCAGGACAGTCTTCTCTTTTTTTAACAACCATCTGCAGGTCAGAGCAGGTAACCCATCTGAAGCTAAGCAGGTTTGGGGCCTGGCCAATACTTGGATGGGAGACCAACTATGAAAGCGGGCTGCTGCTGGAAGAGGTGTTGGTATGGCCAACAAGGAAGCCTGTCCTGTGGTCAGTGTGGACCCCAGTGCAGTGATGGGGACACTGTGCTGTAAAAATGGTGTCGTCCTTTGTATGAGATAAAACTCAGGTCCTAAAAGATTCCTGGGCATTTTTTGAAAGAGTATGAATGGTGGTCTGATGCCCTGGCTAAAATTCCCACTGTGGCTCTTTCAGAACGTAAACTAATTATTTAGAAATGAAAGTGAATACGAAAGGTCAAACAAGGAGACCTAATGAACGCCAACACGTCCAATCACAGCGGTTCTATATAAAGAATAAGTCTAACCCACTTCTTTGCCATTACAGCTATTCGGTTCACCCACCTCCTCCCCTCCGCCACCTTCGGCTCCCCATCCTGGTCCGGGATTGGCTGCTGGCTCCTTCGCCTCCTGCCTGGTCGCCCAGCCCGATCTGTCGGCTTCAGAGTTGATGGAGCCGACGACCAGGAGACGGGCTTTGCCAAATCACTGTCCTCATACTCATTTAAAATGTTTAACCAAATAAACACTCATGTCAACTATCTAAGGTCTCCTTAGTTGAACTTTCATTCTCACATAAAGTAAAAGTTTTGCCGCTACTGTTCTTCAAATGCAAGAACCCTCAACATTACTAATACAAAAAGGAGTGCAACATAATGTTCATTTACATTATCTGAAAACGTTTAGGCACTGAAACATAAACATGAAGAGCAATACATTATGTAAGTATGCTTGTAAAATGCAGCCATTCTTGCAAAAGGCAACCATTTTACAAGTAAGCTTGTAGGTTTTTTTTTCTTTTCAAAAAATTCTAAGTGTAATATTTTTTTTCTGTTTGGTATGCACAGCTGACACAAAAAAGTTTTTACCATCCTTTGCTTTGTTGCATTTCAAATGGTGACAATATTGCCAAGAGCCAAAAACTGCTATAATTGCAAAGCCCACTACATGGACAGCCAGAAAAGAAAATAATTAGAGCAATACAAGCTTAAAAACGTATAGATGATTTTAAGGAGATGAAGTGAACTTAAAAGTGTTTGGCTTCAATTTGATAAAGCATTTGCATTATTAAATACGGTTTTATAAACATAACATAAGCTGAATACAGAAAAAGCATTTATGTATTCTGAACACCAATACATGTGTTCTGCTACAATCAACACTGTTGAGCATCTAGCCCATTCATTCATTTGTACCTTCTTACCAGTAATATTAAACTGGGTTCTGTTTTTCTATTGCAAAATAAATCAAGGGTGTGGCTACAGGTGAGCAGGGGGTGGATTGTCTGTCCATCCAATGGACTGCCTCAACTATTATTGTTTATTTGCCTTTTTAGTGCAAGTAAATATAGCTAACTAATGATGACAGGGATTTTTCAAATAACGTACCTGACTGACTGACTGATTGTTTGTGTATGTCTGTCTATTCATCTATCTCTCCTGAACCCTTTGCAGAGTGGCCGGAATTTGTTAAAAGCTATGCTCCATGGTGGGCTTCCCATACCCTGGATTGGCTGAGATATGGGAAGAAGGTTCACGTGGTCCACTTTGAAGAGCTGAAGAAGGACTTGTTCATCCAGCTGAAAAGTATGGTGGTCTTCCTGGACGTGCAAGTGTCTGAGGATCGGCTGCTATGTGTGGAGGGCCAGAAGGATGGAAATTTCAAACGATCTGGCCTGCGTAAGCTGGAGTATGACCCATATACCCCCAAAATGAGGGCTACCATCAATGATTTCATCAAGACTGTGGACCATGCCCTGAGACAAAGGAAGTTGTCAGGGGTCCCAGAGGAGTATCGCCCAAGATGACAGCGTCTTCTTTCCTCAGCTCCTCCTCTCTCCTGCCCCTACCTCTTTATATTTACCTAGCAGACTAAATATATGCTATGTAAATATGTACTGTGTATAGAGGTGCTTTTACAGTAGAATACTTCAGTTTGCAGTACTATTGCACATACAGTTAACACATCAATGCAAGGGGTACATGATAGATAAACTTCTTTTCAGTGTCTGTTGTACAGATGTTCCTCACTTAATCACCTACCTGTTTAACGACTACCCAGACTTACGACCAGCTCTCCCACTGGAAAGCTGTACTAGCCTTTGGTCATGGAAACGGCAGTGCGGCGTCTCAGCATCAAGCCATTATATTAAAATTAAAACAGTTATCAAGTTGGAGTTTCCTTTAAACCTGTTCTTTATTCAGAATGAATAAAACTGATTATCTGTATTTACAGTATGCGAACGTAAGTAGTGTATAGAACTATTTTCCTCTATTTTGTTTATTACAGTATACAGTATGCTACTGCATAAACATTTATAAAGATACTTAAAAAGTGTTATTAATGGTGCAAAAGTGACATTATAGCATTATCTATAGATGGTTAACACAAACCCCCTACCAGTACAGAATGCTTGAAATATCGGCAAGGGACGGCTCTTCTCTTGTCAACCAATTCGCATAATGAGCTTGCGCATCTAAACTCGGTTGTTAAGTGAGGAATGTCTGTACTTGTAGGGGTTCCCCTATAATACTCACAAATCGGTGTTACGTTCATGCCTGAAATATTTTAAGCTGAAACTTTTTTTTACCACTGTGGCGTGTGAAGACCTCATTGTGATCGTTAAGCTACATGTGCCAGGTCTGGTATATCCCAAGCTTGGAGATGCAAATGTTTCTTCATGTTAAAATGTGCACAGGTACCTCCCCACGCACGAATTGTGACAGACTGTTGCTCAAATCTTGCTACTATAGTGTGGTAAAAGTCCCCGTATGGGAGGAAGTGGGGCTGGGAACTTTTTTGGGTTAAGGTTGCAGTTATTATTAATCATGTATTTAATAATATGTAACATGTAGGAAAGAGGGATAGCAAGGGGAGAGTCTCTGAGTTCTGGCTGTCATGTAGGGCTTTATGATTCTGGCTAAAATATGAATGACTTCTTTTTACTTGGTATAATATAGTCCTGTCATTTGTTGATACAGCTAAGGAAGTAAAAGGGAGTGCTTGGTTTGATGCAACGGTGCAAATCTCCCTGTTTGTGCAAACACAGCAGAGTGAGTGTCATGCATGAATGAGATCGGGGTATGTGCAGTCTTATTCTCATGTGATTCATCCCCAACTCCAAAAGCTTCACATTTAAGTCAACAAATGTTCTTTTTCAAATCCAGATCAATTATTTGTTTAATTTATAATTTGATCATAGTCATGGACCCACATGAGTACAGCAGAATACTGATTATTTTGTAAGTTTGTAGAATGCATGTGAAATCAGTTTTTCGGTCGGTAATATTTAGAACATAAATTTTCAATTGCATGTTTCATGATTGAGCTATCTTTCTTGAATTCTAGATTTATTTTAGTTGAGTCATTGTGATAATGTTAGAGTTTCTTAGGGGGAATAGCACAATTCCAAAATAAGTCAGAGGGAACAATCAGTGTGGAAGCAATTTATTTGAATTTTTATTGATTTTTTGCCCCATATTTTCTAATTGTTAGCTACATTTTTTTAAACATTAGTTTACTTCTCCACGAATAAATAATCTTTTCACTCATCAAGTTGAATGCAAAACAGGATGTGATCCAAACTGGGATGAGTGCATCTTACTTAATAATAGTAAATAAAGAGATTTTTTACTGCATCACTCTGGATCATGAAATACAGACCTATGGTGTTGCAGTCAAAGCCAGTATATTGTTTTATGTATTAACAACTAATGTCTTTAACTCATTAATTGAGTAGAGAAATGACGGTTGCGGGTAAGGACGAGGCAGGAATGCGAAAATCCAAAAAGGGGTTTTTACTGGAGGACGGCCAGGGCACACAACGACACACATCAGTGACAGATCTGGGGAATACTGACTCTGACGAAGACTAAATACACAAGACAATCCGAAAATAACAGGAAACAGGTGATCACAATCGGGAATTAACACGAGGTAACGAGGTGGGCGTGGCACACATGAGGATCGGACGAGCCGGGTGTGACAGTAATGCAGTGCTGTTAAAAGCATTCATAATATTCTTTTGACAAGATACTTGCTATTTCAATTAAAATTTTTGTTGTATAGTGCATTCATAGCTTTAAGATGTATTTTATTGAAATGTGTGATTATTTGCCTTAATTTATATGATAAATGATGATAACAATGTTTTTTCCTATTTGTTTTTAAATTTGAAGAGAACAGGGGGGTGTTTTTCGTACATGGATTACTCATTTAGGCGGATGTAATTGTTGATGATTTGGCATGATCCTGGATCTGTCGGGTTTTTGAAACTCTTGCTAGATGTGTTGTCATAGCAGCACATTCAAATCCTCAAACCTGCTCAGAGCAGGTTTGTTGTACATAAACAAGGATTAGCTCACACACTTAACCAGTGTCTGTGCATGGAATACCGTTCAGTCATGGCCTCGCCATTCATGGATGAGCGACCAATTGTTATCGGTGCACAAATATTAAGAAGGGAATTTCAAATTGAGAGGGTTTTGCGCGATCGGCAAGGTCCATTATTGCTCCTGGATGATATTCTTCTCGAAAGATACCGCTTCAGCCGAGATGGAATGTTATATCTTAAAGATCTATTAGCTCCGTATTGTAGAACAACAACTAGGTCAAGTCGGGCTCTCACAGCCACACAGACAATGTGCATTGTCTTGAGATATTTTGCAAGCAGCACTTTTTTGTAAACTATAGGCAATGCGGACAATATATCGGAGAGTAAAGTTTGCCAGGCAATTCGCGAAGTCTGGGCCTGAAATATTTCCTCCTGGTTTTCATTGTTTTTCCCAGACACCTGCTAGTGCAGGCAATTAAAGAGGCATTTTAATTGAAAAAATTACACTAATATTCACATTACTCAGAATTTCCAAAGGTTCTGTATGCCTTCTTCTTATTAGCTTCAAAAGGAATGTTTTAAAGACACACACACACACACATACATATATACACACACACACATATATATATGAATGAAATGTTGTGTTTACCAGTTTGAAGTATATTTTTGTTCTTCACTGTCCTTTAATAAATATTAAATGTCTGAATTCATCATTCATCATACTTCATACTCCTCTAATAAAATGTCCTGCTCGGATTGCGTGAAAAATTGTGCCCTGTTTTTTGACATTTTGTGAAAGCCAATAAGAAACTTGATGATCAAGTTTTCTAGACTCGATATATACTGTATGGCTTTTTCGAGCAGCTGGGGCATGCACAATCATCTCTGATGAATGGATCCAACTAGACTAATCTACTGCACAGCTGCATCTGAAAAACCAACTTATCCCAGATGAGTTTCACCGGCAATTAACTCACCCAAGATGAGCCATCTGATCTCGGATGATTTAAACAACGTATGGGAAATATCCCCCTGGTTATATTTAAGATTGCACTGTGTTTACACTTCTACTCAAATATTATATATTTTTTTCCAGTTAATTTAGCATTTTCCAAATAACAGCAACATACTGTACATACAAACTTTTCAAATGTATAAATGTATCAAAAGTAATAATAAACATATTACCATACACTATCACTTATAAACAGCTAACCTATCATGCCTAACCCCCATGTCCCGCCCACAGGCCCACAAAAAAGATAATTAATTAATTAAAATAAATAAATAAATAGCTACGTGAATAATAAACAAAAACAAAAGAGTAAATAAATAATTACTTTTAAAGTTCAGTCAGGTGCAATTGTTTTCAAGGATCTAAAATAAGAAACAAAAGGTTGCCACACCTTCAGAAACCTATCAGCTCTCCCTCTCAGTC
>JAODKF010000046.1:37524112-37539006 GCA_026779585.1 Mormyrus proboscirostris
GGGGAAACATTATTTCCTGATAGACAGGAGAAACAGGGAAACTGAATTGCCCGGAACACCGTAAAACCAAGCCGCTTAGAAGAAATGGGGCACACGCGAAATGGGGTACACCATGCAATGCCGCTTGAAAATCAAAAAACCATAATTAAATAATTTGTTTGCTTTCAAAAGACTGAATTAGCAGTAAGCGTATTAATATTCTTACTGCTTTGATCGGCTTAGCCATTTGTGACGATGTCAGTCAGGGGCGGTCACTGATGATGTCAGTCAGGGGCAGTCACTGATGATGTCAGTCAGGGGCAGTCACTGATGATGTCAGTCAGGGGCAGTCACTGATGATGTCATTTGGCGCCGGTACCATTTTTTTTTATGCCAGTGGAAAACCAACACGAATGAAGTGCTGTACTTTCGGTACTTTATGAAGGTACCGATAGTGCCGAAAGTACGGTACCTGGTGTGGTGGAAAAACGCCCATTGTCTTCAGTCAGAGTGCCTTCCACACTTTCTGAAGTAACCAAACAGAAGCACACACTTCTTACTGACTGAAAAATTTCAAGAAATCTTTATTAATTAATTATTTTATTCATCCATTTCTTGTTTGTATTTGCTGTAAACTAACTTCAGAAGTGCAGAATTATTGAACATGGTGATAAATATTAGTTTGTACTCAAAACTTTTAAAACTTTAACATTATAAAAACAAAAGGCACCTTTGAGTATGTTTCAGTCAAGGGGTAAGAAGAAAATGAGGATGATGACATCAAATTATAGATGACATCTGAGTAATAGTTATTGACCATGTACTGGTTCTTGACATGACAATGAAAGAAGCCAGTCTCTCACTGAACTAAGATCTCCTTTTAACACCCATATGAAAAAAACACACATGGTTCATATAAGGCTATCAAACATTTTTCTTATATATGACAACACATGATTTTTACAGTTTACACTTGCTCAAGGACCCACAGACATGCAAAGAAAGGCTTGAACCAGCAAACTTCTGATCACAGGCACAGAGGATTAGCCTCTAGTACGGCGGTCACTAACAGGAGGACCACGGTCCGGGTCCGGACCCAGAAGCTGTCCCATACAGACCCGGATCAACAGCCAAAACAGAAAGTTATGATTTAAAACCTGACGGGACGCTTCTATTTTAACCGGCGCAGCTTTTGTAGTCTTTTCGGTGGTGGTTTAGGACTACAACCTCCGCTTCCCATGCCAATGAACGTCAAAGGCCTTTAACCGCGAAGCGTAGTTCGGCGTATGCAGCCCTTTGTCTGCGCTAATGTGCCGTTTGCTTCATTGCTAGGTCTGCTTCATACTGTCCAAATCGTTGGCACACACATCAGGCTTCTTGCACATTGCACTTAAATTGCACAGCAAAATACCTCTTACCTATCACTTATGTATAGATTACGTACAGCTGAACTTTTCATATATCTTTTATCTTGTTATTTTTCTTATTTTCTTCTATATTATGTTATTTTCTTATCATGCACAGCTGCTAAGAGTGACTACGGTTACGTTCCACTAGATGTTGTATGTGGAACAACTGTGTACATGACAAATAAAGCTCAGATTATATACTTTACAGACAATGTGAATGAAAATGAACCTAACAGGCTGTTAAGATCATTAGGAGCTGGTCAGCTAATAATGTCAAGAATGAAATGTCAGCAGGGCTAAATGGCTTTCAGCTCATAACTGGAACATCTTAAGGAGGAGATAAGAAATGCACCAAATATTGCCACCTTTAAAACCAGGCTCAAAACATTTTTAAGGCTAATGTTCTTGGTAGGACTTTAGACAACTCTAGGTCCTTAGTTTTTGGGGCTGATCCTCTGATTAGCTGTGAACCACCCAGCCTCACTCAGTTTGCATGGGTGTTGAACCAACTTGGGGTAGGGAAGGCCACAGGGATATGTGGTGGTAAAGCTGTTCTACTGGCATTACAAGCAATCCTTACTCCCAACAGACTAAAGAATGGAACTTCCTGAGACTGTGTGGGCTCCCCCTTAAGTTGCTGGATGTCATGGCCAGTCTGTACACCAGTACTGTGAGGATTACATTCAGGGTGTCACTTAGTTTTTCCAGGTCCTTTTTTGGTAATGCTTGACTCAGCAGTGACACAACAGCTTCCTCCTACTGATGTCTCAGTATTATCAGTCTTTTTCATGTAGCCACACTCCCTCATATGTCTCAAAGTAGTCAAAGCAGTTATGCAAACCATGGGAAAGCATATATTTATTTCAAAGTATTGACTTTAACACATTCAGCTTTACTTCAGGGTCTGGGAAATGCACATTTACTTTGGCTATAAGCATACCTAAACTAGGCCATTAGCTGACCCGCTGGTTAATGGATAAAGGAAATAGCACATTACAGCAGATAGCACATAATACATGTATATGTTCCGGAACCAATAGAACAGTAAGAAAAAATTTAAAGGAAAAGAACTTTGGAGAAATATCTACTTTAAATTTATGTTTGATCAGCCATCTCAATTTCCCCATTCCGGGTTGTGATGCAATCATCCTTCATCCAGGGAAGGCAAAAGTGCGTGCCAATAATGATGTAGCTGATCGGCTTGATACACCCGCTCATGGCTGCAAGTGCATTGCTAACAGGTATAATAATTGCAAAAATGGCAGAAATATCTGTAGTTGAGTGGTGCTCCCAGATTGACAAAAATAGATAAGGCAGCCAGCACAGGCAGTGGCCAATGACCAGGGCCTTTCTGATGCGATGATTCACAGATGACTGGGTTCTGTTTCTCTTCAAGACCAATAAGCAACAACAGATGGCTGATGAAGCTGCTGGGATTATGAATCCAAAGATGAATCGCATGTATAGAACAATGCTTTTTCTCTTTAGCCCCTCTGTGGTTACCAGCCCGGTGGCTCCATACTCATAATTGTCCAAGCAAACCTCCCCATTCTTCCTATATTGAACTACCCTATACAGCAGGGATGGGCAGCTCAGGATAGCTGCAGCAAACCAAGAAATCAGTAACGTGAGTTTTGATGCATTAAACCTGCAGCTAGTACAAGAAAATCTGTTGCAGAACAGCTGCTCCAGGCTCATGAAGCCAAGAATGAAGGCCGTTGAATACATGGACATGAACGTAACAATCGAAATCTGTTTGCACAGTATCCACCCAAATCTCCAGGTGAAGTTGTCCCAGGCAGAGACAATGCGAAACGGCAGAAACAGACAGAAGACCAGGTCTGAGATGGCCATGCCCAAGAGCCAGATGGAAGCTTCATAATTCCCAATTCTCCGGAAAAGAGTGATGATGACCAGGATATTTAACGGTACTCCCAAGAGAATGGTGATGCCGTACATCCCTGTGTACATGTACATTACATTTTTCATTTCCTCTGCTTCTGTACATAATTTATCCAAAACATCAGGTTCATTGTAGTCAAAATCGAAGGACATATTATCAGCCATGGTATTCTTTTCCTAAAAAAAATAGCAAATCAAGAGACATATTATTTATTCAACTGAATCCATCCTAAAACCCAACAAACCAACTGTACAAGCAGTGACCTCTGCTTCCTTAGATGAATTGCAGGGTCATAACAATGTATTGGGCATCTGGTTATGGATGAATCCTGCTACAACATAGTGCAGTGAAAATAACAGCTGACATAAAAATTTCTCAACAAAAGCATATTTTATCTCTGTGTCCCCACTCAGAAGCTTACATAGAACATGTCACATTGGGCTTCTACGCCCACCCAAATTTCTATAAAATTGCTGTCCACAACCCTACATATGGACAGCAATTTCACAAGTATTTCTGCAAATTGTATCAGCGTGTCTCAACCTAGTTTAGAGATTCCCAACATGCCTCTAACAGGTATTTGGTATTTTTTATGATTTTTTTTAGTGGTGCTAGGAGTTTGGAGGGAGCAAAAATGTGGACTCTCTGGGAGTCCATGATGACTGGGTTGAGAATCACTGATTTATATATGCATCATACATGTAACCAACACAAAAAGTGTAAGTTATGGCTATGCCCAGTTTGGGCGCATGATTATGTTAATGGGGGCTTCAGTCCTAGGATAGCTACTTCCACCATTGGAAATGTGTTCAAGTTTCACCATAAAACTTGGCCCTGAAGCAGTCTGATAATTCTCCGCCTCTAACATTATATCTGCACAGCATTCTAAACTCAGCCAAATCAAACAAGAAAGTATTCACTTGCATTATTGATTAAAAGACAGTTTGTAGCATTTGTGTGTGCGAAACTTTCTCACGCTGAATGATTATGAGTTCTGATTGACTACATTTTTGTAAACACAAGCATATCATACAAATTAATTGTGGGTTGCATGCAATAAAGTTGAAAAATTTTATGCAGTTTTGTGTTACTGATTTTTGGCTACCTAAGTGGGGAAAATGGTTAAATTTCATTGGACTTGTGGCCTCATGTCTTGGACACTCAGGTGAAGAGAGAGGCGGAGCTGTCAACTGGGGACTCCAGAGGCAGCTGATGGATACTGGCGGGCTAAGTGGAATGCGGCTTCGGAGGTTGCCAAAGCAAAAACTTGGGTGTGGGAGAAGTTTGGTGAGGTCAAAGAAAACAACTTCCGAACGACTTCGCGGAGATTGTGGTCCACCATTCGCCATCTCAGGGCGGGAAAGAGGTGCAGCATCAACACTGTTTATGGTTGGGATGGGGCACTGCTGACCTCAACTGACCTCAGCTGACCTCAAGGAATACTTCGAAGACCTCTTCAATTCCACCAACATGCCTTCCAATGAAGAAGCAGAGTCTGGGAACTATCTCTGGGACAGAAGTTGCTGAGGTGGTTAAAAAGCTCCTCAGTGGCCGGGCACTCAAGGCTCTGGATGCTGTGGGGCTGTCCTGGTTGACACACATCTGCAGCATTGCGTGGACATCGGGGGCAGTGCCTATGGACTGGCAGACTGGGGTGGTGGTCCCCCTCTTTAAGAAAGGAGAACAGAGAGTGTGCTCCAACTATAAGGAGATCACACTCCTCAGCCACACTGGTAAGGTCTATTCGGGGGTTCTGGAGAGGAGGGTCCGTCGGACTGTCAAACCTTGGATTCAGGAGGAGCAGTTTAGTTTTCGCCCTGGCCGTGGAACAGCTCTATACTCTCAGCAGGGTCTTGGAAGGTTCTCTCAACCAGTCTACATGTATCTTGTGGACTTGGAGAAGGCATGCGACCATGTACCTCTGGGAGTCCTCCGGGCTTTTCGGTCCCTGTATGACCGGTTTCAGAACTTGGCCTGCATGGTTGGCAAAAAGTCGGAATCGTTTCCAGTGAGGGTTGGACTACGTCAGGGCTGACCTTTGTCACCGATTCTGTTCATAGTTTTTATGGACAGAATTTCTAGGCGCAGCCAGGGCGTTGAGGGTGTCCAGTTTGGTGACCTCAGGATTAGATCTCTGCTTTTTTCAGATGATGTGGTTCTGCTGGCCTCATTGGACCGTGACCTTCAGCTCTCACTTGGACAGTTCTCAGCTGAGCGTGAAGCGGCTGGGATGAAAATCAACACCTCCAAATCCGAGACCATAGTCCTCAGCCGGAAAAGGTTGGAATGCTCTCTCCGAGTTGGGGGTCCTTCCCCAAGTGGAGGAGTTTAAGTATCTTGGGGTCTTGTTCGTGAGTGAGGGAAAGATGGAATGGGGGATCGACAGGCAGATCGGTGCGGCATCAGCAGTGACGCGGGCACTGCATCGGTCCATCATGGTGAAGAAAGAGCTGAGCTAAAAGGCAAAGCTCTTGATTTACCAGTCGATCTACGTTCCTACCCTCACCTATGGTCATGAGCTATAGGTAGTGACCAAAAGAACTAGATCGTGAGTACAAGTGGCCGAACTTGTCTCTTCCACAGGTTGGTTAGGTTCTCCCTTAGAGATAGGGTGAGGAGCTCGGTCATTCGGGAGAGACTCAGAGTAGAGCCGCTGCTCCTCCACATTGAGAGGAGCCAGATGAGGTGTTTCAGGCATCTGCTGGAAGCCTCCCTGGTGAGGTGTTCCGGGCATATCTCACTGGGAGGAGGCCCCGGGGAAGACCCAGGATATGCTGGAGGGACTATGTCTCTCGGCTGGCTTGGGAACACCTCGGGATTCCCCCGGAGGAGCTGAAAGAAGTGGCCAGGGAGAGGGAAGTCTGGGTTTCCCTGCTGAAACTGCTGCCCCCGAAACCCGAACTCAGATAAGCGAAAGAAATGGATGGATGGATGGATGGATGGAGGGATAGTAAGTAACAATTAAAGATGTTTCATAACACTTAACATTTGTTACAAATAATTATGTATATTTGCATATGTAAATCTGTATAAATACCCGATTTGTTCTATGTTTTTCTTAAACAACAATGGATAAACCCTGTGGGAAAAAGAAGCATTTCAGCGAGTGCGAAGTGGAGGTCATGTTAACAGATATCTGGAAAAGAAAAGTGATATTATTTGGTGGTTTAAGTGGCATCAGCAATAAACGAAAGTTGATGGAGTGGCACAGGGTGGCGGAGTCAGTTAGAAGTGTTTGTTCCGAAATTCACACGGTGGCCGAAATGAAAAAGAAGCAATGAGTTGCTGCAATGATTGGGGACACACCTTTATTTTAAAAAGTAGTAATGACTTGGCACTGAATGCCATCCGTTTACAAAACTGAGCATGTCTGGAGCTTGCGGTTGCTTGCTGCCCCTGCGGCTTCCACATCTCGCCCGCCGGGGTTCCCTTGGGCTCCCCATTTCCCCCCATCCTTTTCCTTCCTGCCTCCTAATTATGTGCCCCCTGTGTCTGCTTCATGTCCCTCTCTTTCTGCAGTGTTCACTCCTGGTCCCTTCGTTCCTCCTGTTGGTTTTCCCCCTGTGTCTCCCTTTTTGGTGCCCATGTGCCTGTCTGCCATGCCCATGGTTTGTCAGTTGTTGTCTTGGTTGTCACTATTGTGCCTGTTCTGTGTGTCCATCCTGTTCCCAGTTCCCCGTTGATAGTTTTGCTTTTGTTCCCTCCTCATCCGATCCTCCCGTGTGCAATGCCCCCCTCATTAACGTTGTGTGAAATCCCAATGTCACCAGCTTTTTCCTGTGAATTCCAGTTCATCCTGTATATTTCAGTCCGCATTCCAGTATGTTATCCTAGTCCTGTCATTGAAGTCTTTCACTGTTTTATACCTCGTCTGGCTGTTTTTCCCTAATAAACCTCTCATTCCTGATCCTAGATCTCCCTGCTCCTGATTCTCCGGTCCCTGCTTGACCTACGGTCTGACATCAAATGCTGAACTGCAAGATGCACACACAGTAGAAGATTTACATACGCTAAATACACGCGAGGATCAGACCGGGTAAACACAAGACATGGGCAAACACACACGCGATAATAGGGAAATGCAACCATTAACATCAACAACAACAATCATACAAGGGTCAAGGACTGTTAATGCAGAGCATATTTTCCCCAGCAAGCAAGTCTTCACTGTCTCTCACTGCTCTCGCGATGCCTCGGTCTCCCCCGGAGCCACACTGTATTGTGTTTTTCATTAAAGTTTTTACTATAAAAAACAGAAAGTTAATTAACAAAAATTATTATTTTGTAGGCTTGTGAACGAATCAATACTTTTGATATGGTACTTTTGATACTTTCCATTTTCCATTGACTTGTAATTTCCATGAACTGGAAAATTTCCATAAACTGGTTTTGTCTAATACAGGACTACACTCTTCGTTAGGTATATATTTTATCCTGGCATTCTGCATGCACAGAGAATTGGCCTCAGTAATGCACAAATTCAAAATAAAAGAATGCACCCGTTAAATATGTATTCATTTATTTATTTACTGGAAAGGAAGGTCCCCCAGCTCATTCCCAGCCTGGAAGTCTACTAAAGTGCATGTGGAAAGCATAAAGTATGACTAGTTTTAAGCACCCACTTAAGAGTTAATTCAGAGAGAAGATGTAGAACAATATGGAGTCGTAGGTGTGTCATAAAAAAGAATAAGTCTGTAAATGAATAACAAAATAAATGTTGAACAAGAAAGTAAAATAAGTAAAAATAGAATACTTTTCCCTATAGCCTTTGCTTTCCCCTTATTTCCCCTTTATTTTCTTATTCTTTTTTATTCCACTCATATGAAGCCATAGAACAGAGCTTCAGTATGGTTCAGTACCTTTCCAGTTTTTGTAGCACTCTAAAACACCGTTATTGGAGAAGTCACCCCTGACTTTTACTTTTCATACAGTACAAACATTAAGTTTTGGTATGAATGTTTCCTTTCCTGCAAGAATGTTCAAACATTTTTTGTAACTCTTGCAAAACACAATGATTTTGCATAATCACTTATCCAACGGAAAGCATCCTAAAACATGTTGTTACAGAATGTACATTATTGCCATGAAATATATGTATAAATACAAATATAGATGTTTGCCTAAAAAAGAAAAAAATGAAAAAAGAAACTTCCCGTCCAACAAGTGCCTTAAAACAAAATTTGTAGACAAAAATCGCACACTTATATTGTGTTATATTGCAATAATTTGTTTGATTTCCAAAATAAGATAAAGAGTATTCATCCAAGCTGAATTTTCTGTATATCTAATCCTCTCTGATATTCACTCAACATAGAAGTCACAGGAAACTAAGCTGAACATTCCACAGGAGAAAAAATAAACAGTAATATGTCCCTTCAATCGGAGGCGTTTCCTAAATGGAGACACCATCTTATGTAACATGAATTTCAAGCAGCAGTTAGACATAGGCCAATCAGTTTTAACTTGCATAACTGGAAAAGTAATAGAATCCAAGTGAGAATGGTAGACCTGGATTCAAATAACATTCTGAGGGATAGCCAACATGGATTTAGGAGAGGTAGGTCCTGTTTAACTAATCTACTTGAGTTCTTTGAGGAAGCTACAAGTGAAATTGATCACAAAAAGGCTTATGTTATGATTTACTTAGATTTCCAGAAGGCCTTTGATGTTGTCCCCCTCTTGCTTAAACTCAAAGCTGCAGGGATTTTAGAAACTGTAGCAGCTTGGATCAAAAACTTGTTAAGAGACAGGAAGCAGCAAGTAGTTATTAGAGGCACAATGTCACAGTGGGCCTACGTTCATAGTGGAGTACCGCAGGGCTCAATTTTAGGACCACTATTGTTGCTAATATACATTAATGTTATTGACACCAATACATAGAATAAACTGGTTAAATTTGCAGACGACACCAAGGTGGGAGGTATAGTAGATACTTTAAAAAAATGTTCCCTTTTTTAATACTCCCTCCACCACCACCCCCCACAACCCCTCGCCCCCTGAAGAGGAATGCTTTATTTATATTTATTTATGTTTATTTATTTATTTCCTCGGGCGAAGGAGAGGGGGGGGGGGAGAAAAAAGGAGAAGAAGGGGGGTATAAAGAGGGAGAAAAAAAACACAGATAATCTGCTTCTAAATCTTCTGAAGAAAGAAAACAACAACCAACATCTGTACGAATCACAATGAACATTAAATGTTGTTGAACAGCACATATAACTAGTATTACAATATACTGTATGTTTAGACGCAACAGCCGATCAAGACAGTGTGTGTCTGTGAGTACCTGTTTGTACACCTGTGTGAACACCAGAAGTGGACCGCTGATGTACGAGGTGGACGTTGGAGAGCATAATTGGAGACGTCATGTGGATCAGATACTGAATGCTCAACCAAAGACCCCTGGCTTTCAACAAACCAGGCGCAACATGTTCACCAGAACCTCCACCCAAAGTTGATCATGGAACTAACACCAGTGTAACAACCCCAAGTAAGAAGGTGCCCTCTAGTGAGAGCACTCCACAAATCTTAAGGAATTACCCTGAAAGAATCAGAGCACCACCTAAAAGACTGGACTTATGAGTTGTCTTGTTTTGTAGTTACATGTGTTAGCTATAACCAAGGGTTAAAAATCAGTGTGTTTTGAATATATTGGAAAAGTTTATAAAGCTGAGAAATCGAAAAAGCAATTTGATTTCCAACACTGTTTAATAACCCAAACTGTCTTTGTACAAAGGTTGTACAACTGTAGACCCAAAATTAAAATAAAAAAAAAAAACACAAGCATAATTAAGTCCCTGTTCCCAGCCGCTTTGCTTGTTCAACAGCAATCTTCTGTGTTCCCCGTGTTCTGACATCATTATGCTGCTTTTGGCACTGTGTGGGTGATCTGGTGATGCCCGGGAATGAGGATACACTTGTTGCTACCTCATCCCACGCATGCTACACCTATGTGCTTGTGCCTTTTCACCTCGCACATGGGCCTTACTTGCCGGGCAAACGTGCCATTATAATAGGAATCCACAGTAAATCATGTAGTGCCTTTTAAAGGTAAGGTGACACACCATTCTGATGGGTTTATTGTTTGTTATGCCCAAACCATGCCTCTGACTAATTAAGAGTTATGACAGCCCTCCTGCATCTAGCACTGGCTCAAAGTTTGGTTTTTCCACCATCAAAGTAGCAAAATGGATTTGTACACGCCCATAAATGTTAGTTGCACCTTGCACTTTATGCTTTGCGTTAGATCACTGAAATAGAGCCCCATATATCATCAACGCTAACCATCAAATCAGATATGAATGAACCACTGCTGAAACTCAATTATACCGCATGTCAGAATTGCCTGCATCATGCTGTACAGAATTGATGAGCTGCTTCTGTCTTACTTTATGGGACTTCAGTCCTGCTTTGAGAAACCTGCAGTGAACTTGTCCTAGCAGTGCACTTCATACCACTTAATGTGTCCCATTCTTTTTGAAAGTCAATTGATACCATCTTCCAATTCATGAGGCACTACTGGATAGGTTGACAAGATCTCTGGCATTAGAAAGTTGCTTCTGCCCTCTACATGGCTAGTTTTTGATCATTCCCAGTCCAATTAACCATGCTCCGGCCCACCTCATCAAGCAGTCACACTGGTCAAATGAACTGGACTTTGGGGGTCAAAAATGCTCGGGCATGGTATGGATTGGCAAAGATGAGTGGACCCTATGAATTAGCACTGGTACATAAATGAGTTCTTGATTAATGGAATCAATCTTAAACACACTTATTACAATCAAATTATAGAATCACCATCTTCCATAGTGGAATGCAATCAGCTCACATACAGTATATGGACAGAAGTATTGGGGCACACCTCTCAGTCAGATGTTTCATTCAGACCCATTGCTACTGTACAGATGCATAAAATCAAGCAGCTAGCCATGCAGTCAGGTTTACAAACATTTGTGAAAGAATGGGTCATTTTGAAGAGCTTAGTGAATTCAAAAGTGGTACTGTCATAGAATGTCACCCCTGTAATAAATCAGTTAGTCAAAATTTCTCCTGGATTCCCTTCTAGATATTTTGCTAACCAGCTGAAAGTGGTATTGCTGCAAAGTGGAAGTATTTAGGATCAACTGACACTCAGGCACACAGTGTCAGACCAGATAAGGTGGCAGAGAGGCGCTACTGTGTCCTGAGGCACATAATGTGTAAAGGTTGCTAATGCTGTGTTGGCTCAATAACTACAGATTTCCAAACTCCCGCATTAACCCCTGGCACCCTAATGGATGTGTCTGGGTTTGGCAGATGCCTGGAGAACGTTACCTGCCAACTGTAAAGTATGCCCCAGTGGATAAAGAAAGATCCATAATCACATGGATGTTAGTTTGGTGTGGAAGAACTTGACTGGCCAAACACACAACCCTGACCTTAGCCCCATCAAACACGTTTTGCGATTAATTAGATTGTGAGGCAGGCCTTCACATCCAACATTAGTGCCTGACCTCATAAATGCTCTTCCGGATGAATGGAGAGGGTACTCGCTGCAGCCTGCAAGAATTTGGCAGTGTGAAATGCCACTTAATTACCATATTTGGATAAATACTCATATACTATGATACTGCAGGTGGCGATAGTTGAAATAACATGCATAAGTACAATAAGAATGACAAAAAGTGGTACTTTGCACATTACAATGGATAACCCATCAGCAGAGGTGGATAGTTCAGGTCCAGAACGTACAAATCCAGACCAAGGTTTTGTTTCAACCAACCAGTTGTGCATCAAGAGTCACAGAGTACTCAACTGGTTGGTTGAAACAAAATTTTGGTCTGGATTTGAACATTCTAGACCTGAACTTTCCATCTGTGCCCATCAGAGGTAAGCAGAAGTTTGCTACACAATTCCAAATGCAAGTCTACCTAGATAAAACTAATAAATGTGTGGTAGTGGAATAAAGAAATGCATGTTAAGGAATGATAAGGGAGAACTGGCTTTTAACTTAATTAGCAGAGAACCACATAAAGAACAGCCCCAAAGTAATGTTCTGCTGTATTGGCTGGTTCTGCTTCAGTGAAAAGTACATTGTGTACACACAACGTTATCTTTAAAGTTTCATCTGGCCACTTTTTAAAACCAAATTTTAATCTATATCTATCTCTGTATTTATCTACATGACGATCTATATTTTTCATCCGTGTTGTCATACATACAGTATGACAACAATGGCCCTCCCTTCCCTGCCCCAGAGACACATATCCATATAAACCAGCGAACAGCTTTGCTCATTTTATCAGTCTGAACGACATCACTGCCCTTTCTGCTACTATACATCAGCAGAGAAACACAGCGTTGCAAACCATGCACAACACCATTCATGTGTTAAACGAAGTTATGAATATTTAAATAATATAGAAATAATGAAAAACTTAACTGAACAAATAAGAAATTATACCTCTTACAAATCATTTTCAACAACTTTATGAGCCTGGTTAATTAATCAAACCTGTGAGCATGGAAACACTGCCTTGTCTTACAAGTTTAAGCCCTGTCCTATTGCTGTTATGTTGTTGTGTGTGACTTTTAATTTTACGTTTTATTGTATGTATGTTGTCATTCTGCCCAGGAACAACAAATGAATATGAGTTTCCTGGGACCTACTCTGGCATAAACAGAAGATTATGCACATGAGAAATCTGTCAGCAGTGCAGTACAGCAATGCCACACCCCAGCAGTGACCCAGCACTGCCATACATCAGTACCAACTAAGCCTAAATTGAAACGTTTTTTAATTACCATTTAATAGTTTTGGCAGTACAGTTTTGGATCTGTGCTTGCAAATTCTTTTTCCTCATTCGGTGACTCCCGTTTGATTGGTTCGATTAATGGCATCTTTTCGTTACGCTGCTATTGTTTAGCTGTGCACCGCTCTAGCAGAGTAATCATGGATAACTCACTTTCAAAACCGAACACAAAGAGGGCCTGATAACCTGACTGAAGCGAATTTGCCGCATTTCTGGACGAAAAGTGTTGGTCAAAACCGCCTAAGGATTCATCATCCCACCCAATATTCCAAACTAGGTAAAACAACCGCAGCTGCAGCTCCTCAGCAACTGGCTATCACTAATGCTTTTGATCGAGTTACTAAATATAAACGTGACGGAGACAAATGGCGCTCGCTAACAGACAGCATAACGGAATATATAGCGAAAGAAATGCTGCTGTTCAATATTGTCGAAAACAAATTACTACCCAGACTGTACCAAAATTAGTGCACGTTGATACTGAACTAACTCAGTATTTGCAGGAACAGGTCTGGGATCCTTCAAGGGATCCCCTAATGTGGTGGTGTGATAACCAAGCAAGGTTCCCTTCAATTTCTCGGAAGTTCCTCTGCATTTGTGCGACAAGTAGTGCCTCTGAGAGAATGTTTAGTACAGCTGAAAACATTGCGACCCCAGTGAGATGTGGCCTTAAATCAGATAAAGTTAACATGTTAGTGTTTCTTGCACGGAATCTGCCTAGCCAGTAATGAGTATGATCGGTTATGTGTGAAAAGGATATTGACTGTCATGATTAGTTTGGTAATTATTACTGGTTACTGATTGTTATTTGTTATTTATGTCTCAGACTCTATCCTGTCCTGTACATTTTTGTTAACTAAACAAAGACAAACAATTTTTTTTTTACATTCATTTAAAAGTTTCTGCCTTTTTATACGTTATATATAAGGTTCAAAGTGAATAAACAGGGTTTCTTCATAAAGTGTATGTATGTATGTGTGTATGTGTATTATTAAACTATATAATAGTATGAATATGGTCGCTTTACACAAAGAACAGAAAAAAGACATTAATCACTAATCGCAATTTTTTTTATGACAATTAATCGTCAGTTAAAATTTCATGATCGTGACAGCCCTAGGGATAACCAAAAAAAATCTGTTCCAAAAGACAGGGAGTAGGTCCAAATATAAATCAATGAAGAAAAAGAAGGTAGCTACAAAAAGAAAGACTTTAAATTACTTATAATCAGATATAGATGAATGCTTGTGCCTTGTTTGTGTGGAGCAATTGTCCCAAAAAACTAAGTACATCCCATGGTTCAATAGCTTGTAGAGCCACCTTTAGCAGAAATAACTTGAAGTAATCATTTTCTGTATGACTTTATCAGTCTCTCACATTGCTGTGGAAGAAGTTTAACCCAATGTACTTTACTATGTTGCTTCAGTTCATTAAGGTTTGCAGGCATTCATTTATGCACAGCTCTCTTTATGTCCCATCATAGTATTGCAATTAGGTTGAGGTCTGAACGTTGACTGGGACATTGCAACACCTTGATTCTTTTCTTTTTCATACATCCTGTTATACATTTGCTGCTTGTCACGTATGCGGGCTGCTCAGGTGCGGGAACAAGGCATGGTGCATAATTGACATAAGGGGGGACGACCACTGGTGGCTCTAGGAGTATGAAAAAACGGGGGTTTATTAAATAAAACAGAACACACTACAAAAAACAAAACCAAAAGGACCATGAGGGGTCAAAACTAAAAAGGGATTAACAAAGACTAAACTTACAAATGGGGTCAAGACAGGCAGGCTACAAACAGAATATTCAAA
>JAODKF010000046.1:37596492-37612454 GCA_026779585.1 Mormyrus proboscirostris
TAATATGCGGCCCGTGAGACTTGAACTTGGACATAGTGCGGCCCACTGCAAAAAAAGGTTGAGAACCACTGCTCTAACCTATAGTTTTTCAGTGATGTCATTTTAGGCTATATTGATAGTATTTCATTCCTTATTAAGAATGTATGGGCATGTTTACGAGTAATTTAGGAAAAATATTTTATTTCTATTTCTGAATATTTTTATGACCTTTACAGAAAGGTGGAAATTACTGTAAGTCTCTTTTGCCAGAATTTATACATTTGGACAGGGTCCTGCATTCTCTCTGCAAGTGGAGCCCCAGTATGCTTGCTGAGATATAAACGCAAGGCCATTTTTCTGAAATTTGCTGAAATTTTTATTTACTGTAATTAAATACAATTACGTAAATATGTAACTGAAAAACACTTCTAAAAACACTTCTAGAGTTAAGTGATGTAACAGTGTTGGAATACAAGGGATTTAATTGTGTTGGAACAAACTGATCAGTGCAATTTTCAAGGAGTTTCATTTAACTGAAGCAAATTTCAATAAATTTGTTTCAAAACAATGTACTTGTGTTGATTGAACATAAACAGTTTGTGTTAATTCAACACAATTCTGTATATTGCTGGCAAACCAAATGATCTGTGTACAACCAATTTCCACCGTTTAACTGAGTAAATCCAATGTTTGTTTGTTTTTTTTTTTAAGTTTCATCTGCCTTGTAATTTATACAGGTTAAAAATTTAAGTGAGGTATTGCCCTAATAAGGTCGGAGAGAAAGACTTCGGTGTGTTTCAATATAGTCCCCAAAAAATGCTGTGCTGTGGGAACCACGTGACGAAACACAGTTCCAAAAGCAATGGTGCGGTGGTGGTCTTCATAGTACGAGACATTATTGCTGTTGTTGTTATTACCCTCCTTTGTGCACTAAGCTCACTGGGACAGGCTCCAGGATTCCCACAACCCTCAGCAGGATAAGCGGCTGGGAGTCTATGATTTTCATTATGACAAGTACAGACGAAACAGACCAGGATATGCAAAGCTGTTAAAAAAACAACTTGATTTTGCTGCCCCCTGTTGTTTCATGGGTTGATACTAACTAAAGTTAAATCCACTTAAATGCCTGCGCAGGGCTTAAATGTTTTTGTATAACACGGCGTTGCGAGAATTTCGGCAAATTGCTTTTAGAGAGAACCCTAACTGATTATAATAATAACTATTACTTGATGTTTCGTGTCCGCATTGATATGTTATGTAAAATAAACAAATACCTCTCCTTCGTTACTGTGGTGATCCCGCATTCGTTTTAGTGTCCTTAGATTTGGTCTCTTTTAACTGGATCGATAAAAGGTTTAAACCCCTTTTAAACATAGCATTTTACCTGCTCCAAAATAGTAGTATTAAGTATGCCCTCACATAAAATGTCACATGAAAAGAAATGTATGTTTCTGCTCTAGGGCAAACAATGTTCTCTGAATATCATGCTTGAAATTTAGGTCTATGACGTTATAAAATCATCATAAGTGTACGAATCATGAATCCTCTATCGGAAATTTACATAGCGAAAAGGCATCGAGGTCACGTTCTCGCAAATGTCATTTCTATTCCGGTTTAAAGCGAAGGAAGCTTTTAAAATTATAATTTACGTCACTCGTACTTTTCGTCCAATCGCTGACAACTACGAACCGGCACATCTATTGCTCCTGTCCTTGGCCCAACGGCATTTGTAAGCCAATTAGAAAGAGGATACAAGGAACAGAGGACCAATCGGCGGCGCCGAGAGAAGTGGGTCACATTTTTTGCGCACTGGATTGTTGGTTATTGGTGTTCAAGCGATGAAGTATCTCATTAGGAAACGAAGGATATGAGTACAAGTGGATAAAAGGATAATCTCCTTGTATTTGCCACGAATTTATCTAAATATTACAGGTAACGTTATACTCTTAATTTTTCTTCGTACAATGTCATTCTTACGTTTTCTCTTTATCGGAAGTGCAACTTTACGCTTTTGAGGCATACTTGTATGATGGCATTTTTAATCTCTATTTTAAACGCAACTAATCGTAGAGTTATCATATCTACCATTGTGTGTTTTAAAACAACAATATTTGTTCACCAGCGAGACATTTATAGGATATGTAAACAGACGACATGAAATGGCACAGAAGACAGGAATGAGTTCTCCGTATATACAGCTGTTAAATAACCCATAAATGTCGAAAAATACAGCACTTACACATCGGGGATGCTACAAATGTCATTTTACTATACTGGAGATTTATATACAAACAAAATATGATTGTTGTAAGGAGACAGGTTTTCCACTGGTTTGTCAAGATCTTTTAATAATAAAGGATTACAGGTGAAATTTATAACTTTCGAATCATCCAGCTTTACTTTCATATTCTTAAACACAGCAGCAGATGCTGAACCAGAGCATGGTGACGGGTATGTCACCAACACAAAGAGGAGAAGGAGGAGGAGGATGGGCCTGATCCCGGCACTGGAGGTGTGGCGATACACCAGCGGCCGGGCGCTATGCGGCTGGGGGCCTTTGCTATGCCTGCTCCTGGGCTCCCTGCTGGCCCTGCTGCTGCCCCTGGCTGGGGTGGAGGAGCAGTGCTGTGGCACGTTGAAAGGCCTGGCCCTCCTGCGCTGCCAGTTGTGGGGCGGGGTGATCCACCATAGCTCCCGCTCCACCAGTCTCACTGTCCCTAGCACTGTCTTTGATCTCCTACCCCTTAAGCCCAAGCCCAGTCCAGGTGAGATTGCAGAATTCGAGTCAGAGAGGGTTACATGCTTCTGGGCCTTCTGGAACAGTTTTACAGTACATTTTAAACAGAACTTTCCATTACACCATCTTGATCGCATCAGTCAAAATGCAGAATCCGTAGCCCCACATCTGGTTTACTGTGTCAGGCTAATATGTAGTTTTACACTTGTTCCTGGAGATAAGCTTTAGATAACCTCATTGTTGACAGAAAATGTGTTTCGTGAGAATAGTGGGCCATTGAGCAATTTATAATCTGTTGCAGAGAACAAGTTTGAGGCCAAGGCAGCTCTGCAGCAGGCCCTGGAGATGAAGAAGCAGGGGAAACGAGAAAAGGCCCAGAAACTGCTGGTGCATGCGCTTAATATGAACCCAGACTTTGTGGAAGCTCTGACAGAGCTAGGGACCATCCTGGAGGAGGAGAAGGATGTTATCCAGGCAGACCATCTCTATTCCAAGGCTCTTGCCATCTCCCCTTGCAACGAGAAGGCCCTTGTGAGCCGGGACCGAACGCTGCCCCTAGTGGCCGAATTGGACCAGCGCTACTTTAGTGTCATTGATAGCAAAGTGCGCCGGTTGATGTCTATTCCTAAGGGCAACTCTGCCCTGCGGCGTGTGATGGAGGAGACCTATTATCACCACATCTACCATACAGTGGCTATCGAGGGCAACACACTGACGCTATCAGAGATCCGGCATATCATCGACACACGCTATGCTGTGCCTGGAAAGAGCCTGCAGGAGCAGAATGAGGTTATCGGCGTGGACTCTGCCATGACATACATCAACAGCACCTTGCTGTCACGTGTGGGATCAGTCACCATCGACGATATTCTGGAGATCCACCGGCGAGTGCTGGGCCATGCTGACCCCGTGGAAGCAGGCCGGCTGAGGAACACGCAGGTGTTTGTGGGCCACCACATCCCACCACACCCCCGGGACCTGGAACGGCACATGACTGAGCTCGTGCAGTGGCTCAACTCGGAGGAGGCCTTCAGCTTGCATCCAGTGGAATTTGCCGCCCTGGCCCACTACAAGCTGGTGTACGTGCACCCCTTCTCTGATGGCAATGGGCGCACATCCCGGCTGCTCATGAACCTGGTGCTGATGCAGGCACGATACCCGCCCATCACCATCCGCAAGGAGCAGAGGGCAGAGTACTACGGCGCACTGGACACGGCCAATGAGGGTGATGTACGGCCCTTCATCCGCTTTGTTGCCAAATGCACGGAGATCACCCTGGACACACTGCTCATTGCCAGCACGGAACACGCAGTGGGACTGCCGGGGGCAGGGCATCAGCCACGCACTGACTGTGAGAACACCATCCCTGTGCATAACTGAGCTTCCTGTTCACCCTCCAGCTCAAACCTCATGCTTTCAGCCCCTTTATTTTTGAGAGTGATGGGTATTGGCTCAATGAATGCAAATTAGGTGACCTTAGATGGACATAGCATTCATAGTTATGTACATACATCAATTATATGCATTTGGACAGACCATATTTCTGCTCTATAATGCCTCTTTTGAGGTGCCACTGCAACCAGCATCTGTGGAAATTAATTAGGCCTGTTAATTAGGCTCTTTGCATGTGGGGTATTCAGCAGATTTTTTATGTGATCTAAAAGTAGGTGTACTACTGAAGAATTCAAGGAATTAATAAATTTACTTTTTATTAAGATAAATTTTTCCAGATAAGATTGATCTTATGTTCCCAGTATTTGGTATATTGATAAGATTATGGTTCTGAAGTACATGCTTGTTGGTGGGGGGGTTAGTGTCCTTACATTCCATGAGATGGACTGTTACTGCTCATCAGTGCGTCAAAAGGTCGACAAAGACTCATTTTGTCATAATCAGCTGAAGTGAGAGACTCCTAATGGCTTTTGAGTTGCTGTGGATATTAACATGCCTCATATGCTCAGATAAAGTCTGCAGTGATTACACAACAGCACTTTCATGCTATTTAAAAGCTTATTTATTACTAAATTAAAATTAAATGCCAAAGGAGGGCAGATTGTCTTTGTGGTCATTTGTCCTGAACCCCCTCTGAGGATACCGTGATGGACAGCATGGTGGTGTTATTTGTCACCTGTCCAAAGTGATGGACAGCATGGTGGTGTTATTTGTCACCTGTCCAAAGTGATGGACAGCATGGTGGTGTTATTTGACACCTGTCCAAAGTGATGGACACATCAGGAAAGGTTAGGGTTAAAAAGCAGTATCCCTGGAGCAGTTGGGAGTATGGGCCTTGTTCAAGGACCCAACAGTGACAGGATTATTCTGAAAGGTGTGGGATTTGAACCTGCAATCCTCCAGGCACACATGCCTGAATTTGTACCCCACCACCCCCCAAAATAAGATGTAAACAAGTAAACATTTAATTGCTTTTAATGAAGCATTTAGGCGCATTTTTTTTTTTTTATACAGTTATAGATCAACAAAAAGGATAAATTGCTAGAAAAACAGCAGGAAATTACACACATGGTCCTTGTACAACTTCTCAAACACAAAAAAAACATTTTGGTAAATGAAAGCTTCCAGTGCATGTTCAAGCATTCAAAGACCAATTTACCCAACATATTAACAAAAAAATAAACCTTTAAATTTTATACGATTTCTTTTTTTAATAATGGACATCAAATAACTTTAAAACACATTTTCTCTTTACTAAAATAGGCCACTGTGGTGATACATCACTAGATTTAGCTAAATGTCCTTTTTCTCTCTTAAAACATACAAACGCTATAGAAAACTATGGCCAATCACTTGGGATGTGAACACTGAACACCTGACCACAAAAAAAACGACTCCTTTAAACTTATGAAAGGCTCACTGGTAATACTAGTATAGAAGGAATTGTCCGGGTGACCACAAACACAAAATAATTTTCAGTTAGTTCTGTGAAAATCAAAAAATATATATACATACACAAAAGAATTGTTGTCCATGTGTTCAAAACCTACGCACGCATTCACCGCTCCTTACATCAGAGAAATTGGGGATTCCACACTCTACAGGTAGACAGCTCAAGCATACAGTTATAGCTCACGGTCACGGATAGAGCGATTTTCTGTACAGTTAGAGAAGGATCAGCACGCAGAAGGGTCTCGTTTGCGATATACAGCTGCATAGATTTCCACGAGGGTTTGGGTGCGGGAATGATAGCTGAGGAAGTCCACCTTCAACGTGTGTCTACATCAAAAAAAAAAATCACCGTCACACCTTTGCCTCGTCCCCAGCGATGCCTCCAAAATGTGTCGGTTTCACAGTGTTAACTACAACCCATCCATCCGTTTATGGCTATTACTGTGAGGCCTATGTGTAAGGCAGTATTACATGCAGTGAGTCTGGGATTAACAGGTAGGTGATGCTTACAAGAATGGGTGCTGAGAATGGGAGGGAAAAGTGAACGGGGCTCGTAATCATGATTCCTGCTTTTTACTTTTTAATGTAAACGCCCTCAATGTGAGAGATGGTCATTATCAGCCTTTACATGCACACTTCTGGGATTTAAAACACACGCACGCGATCTGAACACCCACTACCAGTAACAATTAAAGTTAACGTGCAGAACCTCCACTGTACGACAGCTGTGTTCTCACTGCACTCGGACACATCTCGAAGAATCAAAATCTTATTTTGTGGGGGGTTCAGGAGAGGCTGTGAGTCAGCTGGGATTGCTGCTGCTAAGTTTCTGTGAGAGCAGTCCAGGTAGCTTCTACAAAATGGATGGGAGGGTACCGGAAGCTGCCTTTACCTCCAGCACTGGCCCAAACCTGTCAACCTCCAGGCCTAAAGTAAAACAGGCGCACCAGAGTGTTCAACACAACTTGGACCGTATTTAGACCAAGTGTAAAAGACGCCTCATCATCATCACTCTTCTATACACTTTATAATACATTTATATTCTCAATAAAAATTAAGTTCTTGCATATATCCTTAAAGCAAAAACAATCCACAAGAGTAGATTTACACCTCAAAATAACAGGACAAACACCCCAAAGCCTATAAAGGCATCCTATCCAAGCCTTTCAGTCTTCAATCCTGGAGAACACAACCCATCTTAAACAACTGGGGTGTGGCACATTATATGCACGCTTTAAAATAACTTTAATAAAACCAGCAAACAAAACTATTTCTTCAGCCAGACTAACATCCAAAAGAAGTGGCTGATTCTCGTACTTCTGGGGTGGGGGGGGGGGGCAAGGAGGGAGCCCTGGTTAATTAAGGCGTTTGCTTACAGGATAGGCCACGTAAAGGGCGGGGGGATTCAAATATTTACAACTAAATTACAACTTTTTTTTTTTTTTTTTAATTGTTTTTCTTTTAAGGACACAAAATGGTTTCCATTAAAAAGGCAGTTATTTCCTTCTCTCTCTCCACAAATCGGAGCGGGTCATTTCTTGAGCAGGAGCCTAGCGAAATCGGCGTTTGACAGAGGCTTGCCCTGCTTTTCCACCCCGGACTCGCCCGCTGCCTCCGCATTCTGCACGGCTCCATTCTCCACCTTAAGCTCCGGAACTGCTTGCCGGTTCAGAGCACGCGGGAGCATGGACAGCTGGGTGCGGCCCTTCCCCCTCCTACAAAAAAAAAAAAAAGAGGTATTAAGTATAAATGAAAGGCTTTTTATGAATTTGCACTTGACTAATTTATTTTTGTATAGAGCATTTTTGTATTGAGTTTTACAGTTGTTACAACTTTAGCTTTCATTTCGTTATATTCCTGAGTCAACTTTACTACAATACATTCTACGTAACCATCATTACCCAACTTAAATAAAAAAAAAAAGTGTTGCCTGCAGCATACCTTGTAGGGCTACACAATTAAAAATGTGAAAAATTCTTGTGGAATATACATTTCTTTGTTTTAATATTGTGCATTACATACTGCCTTTCAGAGGATGGAACAAACAATATGTAGAGATGCACAATATATTTGGTTAATGTACCAGAATTGCCATTCGATATTTAAATTTCATCAATATTCAAAGTCAGCAGCATTAGAACTACCACTGAAATAATGGAGATGATTGTATTGGACGATCAGCCATTTTCACAGTGGTGGACAAGGGATTTAGTCTGCTCACACACCAGATAAGTAATGTTTACAAATTATTATTAAATCTGGCCTGTAAATCCATCTTTCATTTTCCACAGAATAAAAGTCATTTCACTAATCTGCGCCACCAAACTTAAGCTTCACGGCTTTTTCTGAAAAAAAGTTTTATTGTGCAACTGGTAATGCAATTATATTCAAATCCGTCGAGTAAATTTAACAGGATAGGTTGCATTTTGTAAGATTTGATCCAAATGTACTATATAGTTATGTACAATGTATTTTTAATCATTTTGTTTTTTTACTCAAGTAGTATTTTGGTGTGGTATCTATACTTACTTACGGAGTACTTTTTCCCACCACTCACCATTCATTTGGGATTCATTTGTAACAGATTATCAAGCAAAGAAAGCACAAATTACTCAGATCAATGGATCAGCATCATCCCGCTAACTAATCTCTGTCACACAGACACACTTACGATCCATAGACTTGGCGTGGCATCATAGAGCCCAGGCCTGACTTCTCAGTCACGTTCCGGCGGGGCGGGTTGCTGATGGCCACCGTCAGGCTGTGGCCCTGGAAGGCCATCCCATCCATCTTCACTACAGCGGATGATGCCTGTGCCTCATCTTCAAACTCCACATACGCCAGGCCCTGGGTGACAGATGACAGCACCTTAGTCTGGCCGCCATGCTTGGGTCAATCAGACCGACCATACAGATCACTCACCTTCAGCACAACAGATCCAAATTATTAAGGCGTTGAAGACATGAATTATGGCCTTTTCGTTATATTGTAATTGTATGATATGGTTCTCAAGGACCCTGCATTAGTGCATCATAGTTTTAACCTTAATGACCAAGCTGGTTCTGACCTTGGGCTTCCCAGACCGGTTGGTGACCAGGCGGACCTCCTTGACTGTGCCGTGCTCCTTACACACCTCCTCCAACTGCTCCTTGGAGCATCCAAACGGAAGACCGGAAACAAAGATCTTGTGTTTCTCCAGAGCTGTGCTATACTTGAAAACCTAAAAGGGAAAGAATTGGTAAAAATCAAGAGCTTCCACGCCAGCTGCCCGCACCCCAAGGCATCCTCCGCAAGCCCGGCAGTCACCTTGAAGTTGGGGTTCTTGTTCTTATCCACACAAGGGGAAACGAACATGGGTCTGCCCTCCACGTCCTGCCGATCCAGCTTCAGCGCCAGGGCAACTGATGCCTGGTCCTCAAACTGTACATAGCAGTATCCCCGGAAGGTTCCTTTGTTGTTGAAGATGGCCCGGACCTGCTGGATTGAGCCGCAGCTCTGGAACAGCTCCCTCAGCTTCGTCTCGGGCTCCTCCAAAGTGAAGGCAAGGTTGCTGACGAAGACACTCGTCTGGTCATCCCGCTGGTCCTGTGTAGCATTCTGCACCCTGCGGGCAGCTTCCGCCACCTCCCGCGCCTCTTTCTTGTTGCCAGAGGGGGGCGCCGGTTTCCTTGTCGTTAGTCCCGTGAGGCCGCCCTCTGTCTCCATCAGCTCCTCTGCCTCGCTCATGCCGGGCCCCTCCGCTTTATGTTTCTTCACCGGTTGCTCTGAAACCAGACATCAGGTAGAGGCTGTTTTTGGCATGCGACATCCGGAGGACGAACAGGAGTGGAGACGGATATCTTGCTTCGCAGCCACTTGGACAGGGTGAGTAACACGGAGGCATGATGATGAAGGACATGGAGGATGTAGGTGCCCAGGAGCAGAACTTGCCTACATACCTAATCTACTGACCTGGAATAGCATGCTTTAAAAACGTTTCAGAAAATAGATCAAATTCGCAGATAAGGATGGAACTGTAGGAACTTTGAGAACACAACCAGCTAAAAGGCTCAAACGTGACTTAATAGTGCACCGATATTCACCCGACTGCTCCCCCCAGTCCTCCCCTTCCTCCTCCTCTTGCTCCGTCGCCTTCCTCTTCTCCCCTGCCCGGCCGGCCCTCTGCGCCTTCTTATGGGCCTTCTTCTCAGCCTTGACCTTCTTACGCTGCTCTACCCGCTCCACCTCCTGCTGGGCCAGCAGGGCTTCCTTCTCAGCCGCCTGCAAGAGGAGAGCGTGTCACACAGGAACTGCGGCGGGTCACCGAGGTCAGGGGTTATAGTGTTGGGGGGGGCGGGAGGGGTCCCCACCTTGTTCCGTTGCTCCTGGAGTCTGGCCAGTCGGGTTTCTGTCTTCTGCACCGCTACATCCCAGTCCTCCAGGGTGCCTGAGGGCAGAGCAGAGAGAGAGGAAGAATCATCATCATCATCATCATCATCATCATCATCATCACCACCACCACCACCACACACTGGCTAACTCACCCTCCACCCTTTCAAATGTGAGCAGAACCTCACACACGTGCTCAGGGTAGTCTGCTGTGCACTGGACCGCCCGGTGCAAAGCCTTCCTGCAGTGAACCACATCACCGCAAGACCTGCCGATGAGACAGGCATTAGTTCCAGACTCTGCTGTGTCCCCCCCTCCTCCGCCTGCGCCTCCGCCAGCAGGCTTCCCAGGAGCCGCTCTTACCGCTCCAGGTTGTAATACTCCAGCCACATATTAGCGTATTTGGCGTTCCCTTTCGTCATGACGGTGTCCCACAGTTCCCGGGCTTTCTGCATGTTCCGGCAGTGCAAGGCCTGGTAACAGTAGATTGCACCAGTGCACCCATTAAGCTACCCATAATGTCGTACAAAACAGACTCCTAATATATCACACAATTCAGATTTTGCTCTAGCTCCCACAACAAGTCCAGATTACACATCAATCAGCAAGAATCTCACATTTTCATTCTATTTTACTGCTTCAATCACCAACTTATTTTGCCAGCAATATCAATACGACTCACAATCCATCACCTTTAACAACCACACAAAGGGTATACTTGTAAATTTAAAAACCAACAAACCACTACCCAGCTTGTGAGACACAAACAATCCAATGTCTTTCCCTAACCAAATGAGTAAATTCCTCCTTGAGCCTCAAGAGGGCGCACTCACCTCTATCCGTGCCCAGATCTGCATTATGGTACAGGAGGGGTCCCCACTTTCACTAAACCCTGGGAAAGGGATGGAGGGAAAACATTATTTTGTTCACCAAGACATTCAAGACAACAAAAGCACATCAAGTCTCAAGGAAAGAATGAATTTCAGGTAAAATCAGACAATGTAAGTTATCCATGGGTTTAACCCACTTGTCACTGACTACTTTGTATGCTTTTGGTTTCTGCTCATGATTAACAGAACCATATGATGCCACCCATCACTGGGTTTGAAGCTTCATCTACGTGTTTTTATCAAAAAGGACATTTTGCTTTGTCTTCTGAGGATGTGGCCACTAGAAGAAAAACCTAAGCAGCCAAACATGACAGCAACCTGCCCTTGATGACGGGAGACACGTACGCTCTTCCACGTCCTGCTTCACGTACTCCAGAGCTCGGGTGAAGGCCGCTCGCAGCTCCTCCAGCTCTTTGCTGGATTCTACAACAGAAGATACCCTCAAGTGAGCAAAAGCACCAAAGGGTGCCACGTCCCCTGCTTGCTCTACAGCAGTGTGGACCTTCCTCACCTTTAGTGAAATCCACACGCCTTCTCAGGTAATCCAGGTATGCCTGCCAGATGTCCACGTAATCGGTCGCCTGAATGAACCCTGCATTCAGGGCCTTCTCAAAGACCTCTGGGGAAGGGAGCAAAAATAAATTCCAGAAGGTTCTATCTGAGACACCTTGCAATAAACAGCCATCCTACACAATACGACAGCGACAGGATGGGCGTCCGATTGAGTGGTCACACAGACACGGTAAACGCCTGTTATAGTGTTATTTCAGATACTGGCCAACAAAGGAAGCAAGATAAGAAAGGGGTGCAAAAATGATTTCCCAAGGCATCTACACAGACACACAGGTCACAATTTATAACTCTGACATGGCTGTTTGGGTACCCAGCCCTGTTTTCAGACCTTGTCCGACTTGCCGGCAGACTTGGCAGACCCTAAATCCAGTAGCACCTGCCAGACCAAACGCTAACAATGTGGAACTTTGGGCATATTTTCTGCATTTTCCCTGGGTCGGCTGACAGCACACCGCCCCCCCCACCCATCGCCCAGGGCCCCCTCTCCGCGGCCCTTTTTGTTCCTGCAGAGTCCTTAACTAAATGAAGCTTTGATTGAGCTCTTCATTAAATCCGACCTAGAAGTTTTCAGATCCGGACATCGACTTCCTTGTCTGGTAGTCTCAAGAGATGATGGCTAAATTAATTTAGTTATATAGTTTATTCACTGTGGAAAAATAAGACGGGGCAAATACTTTAGATGACAAAGTACGATTTAGGCAACCAAATGACAGGAATGAAGTGTCACAGCCTGTCAAATCAAAACCATGAGGCATTGAGAGTTCTTGAGAATCAGGGCAAACTGAACTAATGAGGGTTAGCATACATGACCTCCATGGAGATCAGGATTGGGAAACCCTGACACACGTGTGGTTGACATTAATGAGGGAAACATGCAAACATCTCTCCAGCTTGCCTAGTGTGCTCTGGCATATCTGGATAGAGATATTTGCAGTGTTTTTTAACACAAAACTACTAACCAGGTCCCCATGAACGGTCTCTTTTGTATCTTTGTTGAACTTAGAGTTTAGTAGCAATGGTGCTTTACTCTCCAGAGAGTTGACATATCCCATGATGCAACACTACTTCAATCCTAGATTTTCCCCACCATCAGTGGGCCACTGAATAATCTATCCATCTTCCTATCCAGGTCAAGATTATGCAGGGCAGGAGCCTAAGCCAGGAGGCACAGGGCATGAGGCTGAGGTACACCCTAGATGGGATACTAGGGAGGGCATGCACACACATGCACACCCTCACACACCATCTACCCAATCACCATAAAGCAAGAGACAAGCACAGAGGCAGCTTTGGCCACCCAAAATCCTAAATGTTGTAAGGCGGACATATATTTGTGATTATTTTTCATTATGTATTGAAAAGAAATTTAAAAAAAATAATAAAAAAATAAAATATTAATTAAAAACTTTAAAAAAAAAATTTTTACATTGCTGAAGTCGCTATAATACCAGGCTGCTCAAGCTCAATTTCCCCTAGACCAAGGCTATTCAACTTATGGTCCTCAGCGGCCGAATCCTGCTGGTTTTCCAGCCTTCCTTTACCTGTGAGCCAGGTGCGAAGCCTCTGACCAATCAGAATCAATAATTATTAACTTAACTGTCTGGGAGAACTGAAAACAAGGCCTGGATTTGGAATCGAGGGCCAAAGTTGAAGAGCCCTGCCCTAGACCCTCCTCTCTTTGCAAGCTCTGCCCCCCCTCCAGCTTGTGCTTACCTGCCACAGTCTGGTGCTCCGCTCCATGCCTCTCCAGGGCCAGAAGGTAGTTTTTCCACAGGCTCATAGTCCAGGGACAGTTTCGGACCGCCCGCTCGTGACACGACAGAACCATGCTGCGTATTTTTAACTGCCGATCCTGTGGGGTGGGGACACACACACACACACACACACACACACACAACACCTTAGCAACTATGGGCAGTGCACCGATCCCCTCTCCATCCCGTCCGTGCCGCAGGAGGTCGACAGAATCTCTTCAGTCTGGTCTCACAACAGCATCCCGGGAGCGAAGCCAAGCTGGTTGGCATTATATAAGGAAAGCTTCCCCATCATGCTGCTTATTATACTGGGAGGGACAGAGCTGGAAACTTTCCAGACAGATAAGTTCCCTTTTTACTTTCAATTAGAACAAGTGGAGAGTATGGCATCACCATTGGAGAAGAGCATTACCTGGGAAGCAAGGTGTCACGAGTCTACAAACAAGGCCCGGAGAAATGATTTCCAGATTCCATGCCCCCCCCCCCCTCCCCCTCCCCAGCAGAGAGTCTCAACTGTGACATCCCAGGTACAAATTCATTCACCTTTCATTTAAGATTTAACACCAGCACCTTGAAAGGTGTCAGTGCCGCAGCTGTCGCACTGAAAAGCACGGTGATCACATTTCAAAAGCAAGCACTCATACACAGACACATACACAGTTCTGCCACTTTCCCACGGATCCAGTTGCACGAGCGGGATGGTACTCACCAGGTACCGGGTGTACTTGGCCCACATGTCGGGCACCAGGCAATTCTCAGCCAACGCCCGCTCGAAGATGCCCTGAATGCGGGCAGGGTCTCCCTCCTTCAGCTCAAAGTCGATGTAGGCCTGGTACTCTGCCAGTTTGGGGGTCTCTGCCACCAGCTGCACCGGGACAAAGAATCAGGTAAAGAACAGAGGAAGACTAAGACCCTGACACTGGGAAGGGACAAGAATCAAACACCCCACCGACTCCAAAGGCGGCAGAAATGGGACTTTGAAGCTATTTCTTTGTGCCGTTAATTACAGTCTTACTTAACCGATTTCTCACTGGGTATTTTAACAATTCATTTAGATCAAATGAAGTTAATCCAGCCATAAACTGATAGCACACTGTGGATTTAATCCCCGAGGGGAAGTTATCTGCCACTGTTAGATAAACAAATAAACCTCATTTTTAAAAATACAGAGGTATTCAAATCCCACTATGCCCATTTCAGAGTTAATATTTTTTAAGTGCATTACACAGAAATACACACGACAGAACTAAGTGCTAACATATACACATGGACCCATTCCAACAAGGGTATTAATCTTATATAAAAGACACCCCAATTACATACATCAGAACCAGATTAAGCATTCATGGTGTTGCATCAATCAACTGGCATCTGGGCAAAGGTCTATCCCAGCCTAGTACTCTGTCCTGCCTGGGATAGACTCCAGGCTCCTGTGACTCTGAGCTGGATAGATCATTCCAAAGATAGATGGATTTTCCTTTCATTAATATCACATTGGCAGCCATCTGTGTACAGTTATCAGCTTCTGGCTATAATGCATTTTAAAGTCCAAAAGTGAAAATTAGGAAATATGGTGCTGTCAGACCCGCTTAACTTGGACATGATTAATTTAGCAGAGACAGCCAGCCACATCAGCAATGGGAGACATCAACAGAAGGACCTACCAGAGCTTCCTCAAAGGACCGGTTCTTCTCCATCTGCAGGACAGCTTTCTTGTATTGGTGCGTGACCTCTTCTGAGACACCTCTGTCAGACCAGTCCTCGTATTCTGCATATGTAGCCTCCATATCTGGAGTGAGGTGGGGGGGAGGGGGGTGACAGGCAGAGGTCAGACTCAATCCTATCATCTTCAGAGATGGGAAAGCTTTGCAAGACTGAGATTATGGAAACTTTCCATAAACTTTCCATTCAATGGGAAGTTAAGATGAGGAAATCCTGGAAATATTCCAAGTTGGAAACTTTCCATGGGAATTAATGGAAATATATGGGAATAAACAGGAAAACTCCCAGAAATATGCAACCCTAATTAGTCCACAGATTACATAATTACAGATTGCATAAATAAGAGAAGAGGCTGACATACCAAACATACATATATAACTCACTTTCTGCAGACTAGGGACCCTAGGTTGATACACTGTTCGGTCATGTAACATCTCAGGAACAGGAATGAAGATTCCCTCTTCTTTATGTGTATATATATACACACACATATGTATATATACACACACACACACACACACACACACACACACACCCCTCATTATAACAATAATAAAAGGGGAGCCGAAGCTCTGAAGCTGGCACCTTGAATACCAAGAATGTGTTTGGCAACCCCAGCTAAGTCTCAGGTGGAACATAAACTGAGCCTCCAAGGCCTCACACACAAGGCCACACCATCTGTTTGTATCCATGCCAGGCTCTTCTAAATGGTGGAGCTGGCCAGGCGCTTTGTGAAAGACGTGCCAGCCTACACCCCCTCTCCACCTGAAACCAACCAAAGGGGTGCTCCAGGAAGTCTTGTGAGAACCCAACAGCGTTCTAGCCCCATTCGAAAGAAGCATAGCATGGCTCTATGAAACCAGTCCCCAAATAAAGCTACGAGCCTCACCCATTAATGGAATGGCCAGCTGGCGGCGGAACAGTGTGTGGATTCGCTCAAGTTGAACATTCAGCAGCTCCTGCTGCTCACGGGTGGGAACACTGCCTGGGGGTGGCTGTGGAGACAGAAAAGATGGGGGGGGGGGGGGGCGGTAC
>JAODKF010000046.1:37612554-37632397 GCA_026779585.1 Mormyrus proboscirostris
GACAGGAGAGAAGATTGAAGGAGGGGTGTTACCAGGGTCTACACACTGGCCAAGACCCTGAGGCAGAGTGAAAAAAGGCAACGGTCTCCCCTGTGGCATTTGTATCATGGGGCATCAGTTGTACACAGTCCCCACCGGCAGGGGAAAGGGACACATTTCAACATTACCTGCAGACACAGCAGATGCACGCTGTGGACATGCTAGATTGCCACCCATATATGACACTAACTCATTTCAATAACACTGTCTTTAATGATAAAATCAGTGATCGACGCAAGAGATTGAGGGTTATCAACAAGACAACTCATTCATCCTCTGTACACAGATTATGTAGCTTCCATTACCAGTATTACATTTATATGACAGGTTTTAATAGGATTTCCCACAATGCACTGGAAACGCTACAAATGAGAGCAGAAACACACTACCTGCACTGTTGCCAGGATGGCATTCTCAAACTCTCGGTAGGCCTCCCACAAAGCAACTCCTTTGGTCATGTGCAGGCCAACTGATGTCAGGGCTCGCTCAAAGATGGACCGCACCTGATCAATCCCACCAGATGACCCCATCCCCCCAATGGAGTACTGGGCATACTCCAGCCAGATCTCAGGGCCTGAGTGAGGAGGAAGATGCACCATTTTTATGGCACCTGTCTCTCGGGAGGTTATTTTTCCCCAATAGACCATGCCCATACTCACAGATGTAGTCTTTCACAGCTCTCTCAAATAGGTCATACACACTCTCACGGTTGGGCTCCTCCTCTGTCATCCGTATCTCATCCTTGAGCCAATCCAGCCAGATCTCTGCAGATGACAAGCAAGATTTAAAACACACACTTTAAAACGTCACTCTAACTCACCTGTAGACACTGACCATGTAAATGAATAATTACAACACAAAACGTCCCTACTGACCACAAACAACCAGGTCGTGGGAATGACAGAAAGCGCCACAAGGGCTGGGTCTGACCTTCTGTCAAAGGGAAAAGCTCACTCATCTTCTGTCTTGCCCTGCGCAGTCTGAGCAGTTCACCCTCCTGCCTCAGCAGCTTGATCAGGTCCACGTGGCAGTTGTAGTCGAATACATTGATGGATAGCTGCAAATCAGTGAACAAACACGTCCGTATAGACAGCGGAAGAACGTTCGATATCAGGCAAAAGGTGACTGTGCTCTATTGACATAGGGAAATGACACCATAGAAGCATGTAAATCAACAAGCCAGGAGCAATTATGGAACCTATCGACCGACTCTTTGGGTGGAATGATGAAGCAGGTGAGTGTTTTGGTCATCACGCCCACACTATCCTGGAAAGCAATGTGCTCCCCACACGAAACTGGAAGTCGTGAGCACTCCGGTTACAACGGGGTAGGCTGTAGGGTTTTACAACCGCGACAGACAAAACTTTAACGATGTAACGCTTAGAAAATATTTTTTTTACCGACAAAATAAATCCAAGAATCAACCCGGAAAACTGAAGACACGCACATGCATTGAAAATATGCGTCATTGCCAGCATGATAAACCGCGTTGTTACCTAATTACGCGCATATCATAACGCAGTCATTTAAATCCCAGCCTACTTAATGGAGTGGGTTCTGCGTACATACTGATCGCCCGCATGCCGTTAAATTTAATGCTAATATGCACGTACGTATCATGCATACTGGGCAATCAATGACTGCCTGTATTTTTAAGATCTCAGATATTCAGCCAGAAACGCTAGTGTTTTAAGTCAATAAACGGGGCTTTGACAACACATTCATTCATTCATTTTTTTAACCATACCTGTTCTTCTAAACGCTGAATTTCAGCCTCGTTTTCTTTCTCATCCTCAGAGGAACCGTCTTCATCCTCAGAAGAATCTTCCACCCCCATTCCTTCTTCCTGATCAGACTCCATTTCTCTTTCCAATCCAGCTGTCGTCTCCTCCTCCATCTCTTGAAACTGCGTCTTCTCTTCGCTTCCCTTTGCCGCCATGTTGGGACTCGATCTGCCTGGTAACAGTGAAATGTTGTCCAACCTCAAGCCTGATTTTAATGACCCCAATAAACAAAACGCAGTGTTACGTTGTCTGAACACCAGATTAATAATATATTCTACTTTTTTATTTATTAAAATGTCACATTTCTATTGCGTTTAATTCACGTTTTATTGAAATTGTCAGGGGCAATATTTCAGGCGTTTTAAAGACGGGTTGATGATGCGTCACATTTAATAAAACCACGTGGTTATTTAGTCACCGCAATCAACGCCATCTTGGTGCGGTGTTGAAAATCATACAGACGCACGCTGAAAGTAACGGGTTACTTCCAATATTATTTTAGTTTTATGAAATAATATTACATTTAACAAACTCCTGTAACTAGTATTATGTAACATGTATAAAGTATGTGTTATGGGAATAAATTCTAATTCGCAATTATAAAGTGTATTTTTCTAACGTTTTCTGTTTAATATAATATAGGAATTTATAATAAATGTTGACATTTTTCACATTCAGTAACTAATGTTTTAGAACATTTGTTCGGAATGCTTTCGGTTTTCTTTGACTTTCCAGTTTAAGTATTTTTTTGTATAGATTATTTTTATTTGTACTTTATCCGAAAATGCAGCTCCCCGAAACTCTATGGGGTGGACAGATTTAATGTACTATAATTTTATGTTTTTTATGATTGTAACTAGAGGTGGTTATGTTGTGTCTTGCTTTATAATAATCAATGAACTGGTAGGCAACATTACAGGTCCGCTCATCAACAAACTCATTGCTAATGGCGACGCTATATGCTGTCTAAAGCAATTAAAATTACCTAATATATCATATATGCCATCTTGGTTGAACAAAATTCATCGCGACAACAAAGTTTTTCTTTGTTTTTTTCGTTTTTTTGAATATTCTCTGACGATCGATTGTGCATTAACTGAAGTGTGGAAGCTTTATATATTTATGATTCTAAAATAATTTGTAATGTTTTTCTCAGTATAACGACATCCCTCCTATATTTTTAAAAGAAGTTTCACAAAATGTGTATGTTGAAATTGTAAAGAAAGCATAAGGCCTGCATACAGTAAACTAACAAACTGGAACAATTAATTTTTAATCAATATCCTTGACATCTAATTCCTTAAGTGAATCTCCTTGCATTAGTTAATTGTGAAACATTACCTGTTAAATTTGCCACTTGAGTTTACTCTAGTCATAACCCATCATCTAAGATTGTGTTGGAGGCTACTTGCGTCCCTTTTTACTGCTATAGGAAGATGAATGGATAGATGAATGGACAGACCCACAGCAGAGCACAGGTTGGATTACAACAATATTCTACTCTTTCCTATGAAAGTACAAATTGAAGAATTTATTTAAATACTTAATGACGTTTGTATATCTTTATTTCTGTTCAAGTAGCTGATAGATTTGCTCAAGCTCTGTTTACAGCATGGACAGCAATTTCCAGGTCTTTCCATAGACTGCCAGCAATATCAGAATCAAATGTGTGGTTCAATGGATTGGGTGCTGTGCCTGTGATCATATGGTTGCTGGTTCAAATCCCACCATAAGTACAGTGATTTCACTGTTGGACCTTTGAGCAGGCCCTTTACCCCCAGTTACTATAGAGGCTGTCTGACCCTAGTTTCTCAAAAATGTATAATCTTTGGATAAAAAAATGTATGCTTAAAAAAAGTTACATTTATGGCCAACTGGGCCCCTTGATATCCATCGTTATTCACATTAACCTTTGGCCTTATCAGACCTTGGTGTCTGTACTTACAGAATATCTGTATAGAAAGAATCAAAGGAATTGAATTTTGAATGTAGTGATCAGTGGTCATTGTTACCACAGCACAGCACACAGTGTGCAACAACAAAATGTGTCCTCTGCATTTAACCCATATGTGACTTTGATGACATAGCAGGGGCAGCTAATTCAGCGCTTGAGGACGGTACCTTGCTCAGGGTCCCTCAGTGGTGACTTGCTGGTGGGGGATTTAAACCTGCAATCTTTCGATTACGAGTGCGCTTCCCTGACCATCAAGCCATCAGCTGCCCCTGGATTGTTGAAGAGTAATAATTAAGGTGCCTCTGACAGTATGTTTTCTTCAATATCAAGGTTATTATTCTTCCGCCAGCTGTGCCATGGAGGGCTGCATGTTACTAGTAGTAATATGTCTATCCAGTTCTTGGAAATAAAAGTGATTTAAAAGGATATTGAACGTGGAAATATACAATTACAGTAAAATAAGCCCTGACTGGACAAAGCTAGCATGAATATCAGACAGGAGTTAGAGTATTACTCTATTGTCATGATTTTGTCATGCATGCTGCAGAAGAAATAGCAATGGCAATAAAGTAATATTGTGTCCTTTTGGCACTTCAGTTTTGGAGCTGGCTGTCTGCTTTCATAAAGACATTAAAGTCTTGTTTTCAAAATATTTAATAGAAACTACATACAGTTGCAATTAAGAGCAATTGAAACAGAAATGCTGCATGACTTGTCTGTGTTTTTCTGCCATTTCAGAACGCCAAAGTTCTCGTTGTGATACAAAGTTCTCTTTGTGATATGCATTCTAATTCATTGATGTGCCTCAAGAAGTCATATCAAATTGTTAAATATTTGTGATAAACAGCAATAGTTCTTTGTTATTTTGCAATTCTGTTATTTCCAGAGTCAAGAGTTCTGAATGGGGGCCACTCTCTGGTTCCTCCGCAAGACCTTCCGCAGGAGAAGCAAAAGCAGGAGCAGAACCAGGATGACCAGCGCACATAAAGTGGCCAGCATAGCCACAATTGCATCAGACTCCTGCAGTCTCACAGGCCAGATGGGGGTAATGGGCTGTGGGCCGGCTTTGTCCGTAGGGAGGGCAGGACTGGCAGCCTGTGACCCTGTGGTTGTGCTGTCAGCATCTGTATAGTGCACCACAGTGTTCTCTGTGCATGTGCTGTCTTTGTGGCCCATGGAGCTGTCTACTTGGAGGGCAGGTAGTGGGGTTGAGTTCAATGACAAGCAGTCCTTGTAGCTCAGCTCTTCCAACACATAGCTTTCGAACGGGAGGCGGGCAGCCAAGAGGTCTTGATGAATGTGCCAGGTGTGGTCACCAGTCATGGCTGGTGTCTCTGACGCTTTGGCTGTTTGTCTAAAGGACGCCAAGAATGGCCTGGTTGTCGTGGATACAGACATGCTGTCAGTCCCAGGTAGAGCTGCATGACTGTTCAGTGGTTTATAGGGCACCCTAGTATCTGGGAGAACCCTGGTGTCATTTGGCTTCAGTACCCAGGGGCAGATGGCTGTGATGGACAGAGTGAGGAGCAAACGCTGGGCCACGTCGACAGGGGCGGCACAAACCAGGTCTGTGGCCATCCTCAACCTGCCATCCAGGAGCCACCTGTACAGATAGAGGATGTTGCATTCGCATATCCAGAGGTTGTCAGCCAGTGTGATGGTCTGGAGGCGGGGCAGCCCGTCAAAGGCCCCCACAGGCACTGACTTCAGGCAGTTGCTATTGACCTTCAGCACCTGCAGGTTCACGAGGGAGGCCAGGGATGCGAGATCCAGAGATGAGACACAGTTGGCAGACAGGTCGAGGTGGGCCAGAGAGGGTGGGAGGGAGCGTGGAAGGTCCAACAGGTGGTTCCCTTTCAGGCTCAGAACCCGCAGCTTTGTCAGTTGCAGAAGTGCACCAGGTTGGATGAAACGGATGCGGTTGTCCTCCAGGTCTAGCCTGGTTAGGTTTCCCAGCTGTCGCAGTCCACCTGCTGTCAGGTATGTGATGTGGTTCTCCCTCAGCTGCAGAGACTGAAGGCTGGGGGGCAGGCCCCGGGGGAAGCGGGGCAGCCGGTTGTGGCCGAGGCTCAGCTCTCGGAGGTCGGAGAAAGCTCGGAGCAGGTGGTCCACATTGCACAGCCGGTTATTGGCCATGGAGAGGACGGATGTGCTGAGGGGAATGGCACGTGGCAGGTTCTGAAGGCCCAGGGATTCACAGAGAACCAGAGACCCTGGGTGTGGGCAGCAACATCCTGGAGGGCAGATGGAAGCCACCCGGGAAACTAGAGGAGTCATCACAAGGACCAGAAGCAGACCATATAGGCACCTGGGCATGGCTTACTGTCAAGGGACAGAGCCAGGCCATTGAGGACTCAGAGGTACCCATTCCCAGTCTCTAGTAAGATGATGTCCGCTGAGGCTTGTAGATGATTGCAGAAAGGAACCAACTCCATTTTATTTTCAATTTTCTTTAGAACATGTGATCTTATCCTTAAACACCCTGAAATTCCTGAAACCTAAAATATGCAACTTTTTGTAAAAAGTACATTTGAGATACACCTTGAAATTATATTTCTCCTTTTCAAAAGCATCTAGGTTCTGAGTAGTAAAATGACATAATACAGTGGCACTTACCATCTTCTCCAGCTGTGGTTAGAATTTTTTTGACCCCAGGGTGTAAAAATTGCACACCTGAGGAGATGCTCTGCAACATAGAAATGAAAAGGTCTCAGCAAATCTAAAGCAGGCATCAAAGTTTAATGGCACCTAAAAGTATTCCATTACTTGTTATGTGTCTTCTTCCAGATAAGATCTCTGGTAAGATGTTTGCTGATAGTTAAAAACATTTAGAATTGTAATTGTAATTGCTTCAAGCTGATCATTAATTACAACATAGCCAAAGGAAGATTCAGCTTTTTAGCAATGTGGATAATAAAAGTATCTGCTTTAGTGTCAATCAATGAATTGATCAACTATTTAGGATGTGGACTGTCCGAAAGCGAGCAGATTGCCGTCAAACTGTGTAGGATGTGTATTCCCAAATTATTTAGCACCTCCTCAACAAAAGGAGAGGAAAGCTGATCCTGAGGCAAGCCGCCTTCCAGGACTCGCCTTTCAGCTGCTGGCTGCTCCTTTGAGCCGCAGACTTTTCACTTTCCATCTTTAACGTCTGCATTTCAAACCGGATCACTGATCTGGCTCTCTGCCGCGATCAGACAAACACCCATCTTCCTGCAAACTACATGCATGGTCCATTTGTCACGAAAAGCAAGCATGAAATACAGTAAATTAAACAACCACAACAAGATGTACAAACTATCTGTTATATCTTGTTTTACTATTTCTATGTTGCATGCATAAACACAGCATATTTTTCAAGTACATTCCAGACTTTGCTATTTAAGAAATTTTTATAAAGTCAAACGTTTCACATTGATAACCTTTGATTTTTTTTAAGGATTTTCACTGTAGAACATTAACTTTAGCACTTACCATGTGTTCGTAGTTGATGGTTTTTCAAAAGCAGCACATGAATGACTTTCAAACTGCGCCATCAATTAAAAACTAGCTTCCCAGTGTGCCCAACTGTCACCAGTGAAACTTAACTGGCACAAAAATGACTTTAGTTGCCGAACTTAATATAATACAAAAATTTGAAAAATAACCAAGTATTCCCCTGATAAGACAGGCAACCAGAGGCATGCTAAGTATCCAGCACTATTGTCTAGGAGCACTGGTGTGACAGGTGCAGATAGTACCATGTCATTCCCAACATTGCCAAAAGGTGGCACACTTTCCATCGATTACAATGCTTGCAATTGCGAGGCAATCCGCACTCACCTGCATGCTTGTAGATGTTAGAGAACTTCATTTGGTCTTTTTTTCCATTTTCTTGTGTTAATACACTGCGGCAGCTTATATGAAGACTTGGACAAATAAAATGTAAAGCGCTGAAAAAGCTAGGCCTATATATACTAAAACCATGTTGGAGAAAGCCACTACCAGATCTGTTGCCAATTGTTTCATCATACATTTTATTAAAATTTACCCAGAGAATTAAAAATTCAATAAAAATTCAGTTTTTACTAGGGATGCGCAGTATAGAATTTTTGCCTATACTAGATATGCCGAAATTTTAAAGATCAATCTAGCCAAAACTGATATATGCACATTGTTTTTTATTTCACTGAAGAGAACACCAAGTGTGTCTTGTACTAGAAATAACCTTTTACTCTTATTTTTACGGCCAACTTTTTGTAGACAGAGACATAAAACAAGACCAACATTATTTCATCCCTAAATGTATCATTTTACAAATGTATACATAAAAGAAGTTTTTAAGTTTTTTCGGTTGATACCGATGTTGTGCCGATATCACCATGCATCCCTAGTTTTTAGTCAGAAGCAAACAAAACTAGTTTGTTTACTTTGCCCATAATAACAGCAGGGTGCACCAAAAAAGACACAAACTCAAGTTTCAGTGGGTACTGTGCCATTTAGCTCGCTACTAAAATACTGACCAAAAATTGTAAGCCCAACAAGGAGCGAAAAAGCGCTTCTCACTGCAGGGTCTTTGGGCACAAAGTGCTCTTATTTGCCTTTATGACATTTATAGACAGTCTTGTTTAAGCAAAGTCCGGCATTACTGTTTTTTTTACATTCGCCACAAAATATTCAAATAACAGGTTGCAGGGACAGCAATGAGCACATGAAAAAACGCCCCACAGCTGATAAAGGCGAAGGCAACTCGCAGTCAATGCTGATTAAAGCCATATGGGATTTAAAGTTCATTAGCTCAACTAGACCCCAAAACATAAATACACTATTTGTTTGTGCAAAGACATACTATAGTGTCACAGATAAACAGAACTATAACCATCTCATTTTTTGACAAAATAAACAAAGGGACAATATTTGGTGCATCTGTCAGTAACTAAGCTGGACATCAGTTTATTTTTGTACTAAAATTCACACACAGACCGCTAAGCGCCCACCCATTTATTTTTACTGAGCTGATGCTGAATTTTCGGTAATTTTATGGAAGCTTATGCCAGCATTTTTGAATGTTTGAATGTCAGATTTCTGGACATACTATGTTTTTGCTTCAAATTTGTAAATTTTATCTCTGTGTCTCCTGGTAAACATAGTGCAGGAGCTCTAAAGGAAAGGATGCACTATTTTCCATGTTCACTCCATATTAGGACCATGTTAGGCCTACATGTGGCATGAAAAGGAATCCACCCATCTCCCAACCACATCTCCTGGTCAGGGTCATGGGAGGGCTGGATCCTCTCCCATTCTTGGGTACACCCTGCGCGGAATGCCAGTGGAACTGAAAAGTCTTTTAATAAATATTTGAGAGGTTTTGGCATTGAAACCAAAATCACAAGCGTCCTTGCAAACAAGTCCTCTCAATGTGGATCAGTCTGACCCGGCATCTGAGGGAGACCAAATTCGGTCCGCAGCAGAGTGTTGGCACACGTGCTTCCCCCCAGGAATGCCGCCGTTAAATATTTATATAAAACATATCTACAGAGATGTTCTCATCATGCAAACTGGTCTCTTTAATACCAGTCATAAAACTATTTCAGTCTGCTGTTAATGGTAACAAAACTATTCAGACAGTGCACGTTGAAGTCCATATCCAATGCAATTTTTAATCTGTATTTTAATTAGCTTGGATCAAATGTGCCAAGTGTTTTAATAAAAACATACCTTATGAAATGCTCGCAGAACGGGTTCAACTCATATTGTTACTAGGCCTATAAAGAATGCATGTTATAAAAAGGAATGGATGTGTTTTATCTGCTGTCTGCATTTCACCAACATAGGACACTGATCCTGAGCCACTGGATAACAAAACCACAAAAGGAATAAATGTAAATGAATGCATTAATAGCATAACAGTCTAAACATTGTTTATAACCACTAGCAAAACTGATGACCCCAGCATTACATTAACATGAACTAACACATGAAACTTGATTATTTTATTACTACATTTATTTGTGGAGGTTATATTAGCTGACATAAGCATTTAGGAACTCGGGAAAACCATACTTATGATAAAGTGGGAATAAATACATCATTATTGCCATCTTTTTTGCACAGCTTTCCTATGTTTTTCCGTCCACAGTTATTTTTAATTTTCAAGTTTTAAATTTCACATGAAAATTCATCATTCGGAAAAATAACCTGAAACATAAACAACATTGACAGACACATACACGATTTCCCCTTTTGTATAGATAAAGTTAAATGAATGTTATATGCCTCTAAACAGACTCACACAAAAACAGAGTAACAGAAAATATAATGCGCACATATTATCATTAGACAAGTATTCTGACTTCAAAAGCACTTAAACATAAAAAAACACAGAATGCAATTTCCTAGTCTGGTACCAGACATATTTTGCCAGGAAACTGTGTAATGTCCTTTAACTTGTACAATAAAGGGACGTAATGTCTACCAATTTGTTTGCAAGATAGGCTGCATATGAACAAGAAAAATACAACTATATTTACTTTCTTTTACCATTATACTGGAGACAAAGGAGTCAGTGTGGGTGTCATAGCTGACATTATTATATTAAAAGGATATTAATTTTAAGAATAATTTTACTTCGGGGGACAAGACAAAGAATGTAAGCATAGTGCTCCAAGAAGACCAGTGGTGATGCTGCAAAGCAAACCAATCCCAGAGAGCACACATTAATTGGAAGTTTCTTTGGATGAATGCAAATGAATAAATGTAAATGTAACAATGACTGATTTCTTGTGTCTACCATGGTTGCTACAACGAAAAGTTGACCTGAAAAAAGGCCAAAGTTTCATAAAGTATTTTGAAGTTCTCTTAAAGATGTAATGAATCAGAAAAGGTAAGCACAGGGCACTCAAAACAAAAAACATTTAAAGATAATTAATGTAACAGCTGCATGCTACTTAAAAAAGAAAAGAAAAAAATCAGTGATATCAGTTTTTACACGCATGGTTAAATTCTTCCCTTCCTGTTCAAAATATAGGCACTGAGGGGGACACCGTGCAGGTATATCACTGCAGAAAGAAATGGCTTACAACCTCAGTGCCTTGGCAATGGTGGACCACAAGAGGTATTTTCATAGATTGTCTCTTCCAAAAATATGCAACAATGAATACAGAACTATGATAAAATAGCAGTGTTGTTTATACTAAGTAGGTTGTGCTTTAAATGAGTGGAAAACCTGGGTTTAAAAAAACTATTTTTCATAGTTATTGGCTCATACTTTTGAGCCTAAAACAAGTTTCATGCAATGCACCAGAACTCACAGAAGTCATCCATATTTGGTTTCTGTGCATTAATGACAACAATAATTTTAAATAATCAGGTGGAAAAATATCTGCTTTTGATTCTTTTGGTTTTACTTTTTCACCATCTCAAACAAAATAGCAAAAAAATACTTCAGGATAGTGTGACAGACATGCTGTGTTGAAGGCATCAGACCAGCCACACACAGTGTTAAGTCATCTCTCCTCCTCATTCTTTACACCACTTCCACAACAACTCCCTGAACCTTTGCTACATTCCCATCTCTCTTAGCCACTCGATCTTCTGGGCCAGATGAATTCTGGGAAGCATTTGGCTGGTTGCCATTTCTCAAGTGACACAGACAAACCAGGGGGGGTTGGCTGGTGCTTGGGGTTTGTTTTGGCTCCTCCTGCTTGGCGACTTGGGTGGTCTCCTCTGGCCTCCTGTCTTCCTTGTTGGTTTGAATTTCATCGGGTTTCATTTTGGACTCCTTGCCCTCCTTCTCTCCTACAAGGGCGTTTGAGGGAGTCCTCAGGTTCTTGGTGATCATTTTGTTGTCAGTTTGTGGTTGTTTGACGGGTTCCAGTGGTCGAGCCTGCTGGGTGCTAGGTAGCTTGCCTGGAACTTCATTGAACGTCCTGGTACCCCCAGACTTATCCTTGTGATCCACGTACTTCTTTGTGGGAAAGGACGATGGGTAGTAGGCATTGAGCTTGCGTTTGTGGCTCATGACAGAAGCGCAGCAGACAATGAAGATGAGGATGATGACCAGTGAAGAGACGACGATGATGAGGAGCAGGTTCTCACGCAGGAAGTCCACCACCTGATTGAGGATGAAGTGCTTGATGCGAGTAGCAGTGGTGACCCTGGGTGTTGGAGACACATGGTCTGGGCTGCGAGTGGTAAAGGAGGCAGGTTCTATGACCTCTGGGTCACTCTCCCCACTGCCTTCTGCAGACATGTTGAATGGAAAGGGTGTGGCATCACAGCTGCCGTTCCACAGGAGAATCGTGGACACACAGGCCAAAGAAAGGAACAGAGAGAGCTTCATGGTCATTCAGAGAACCTGGGTAAAAAAAGTTAGGAAAGTTAGCTTATTATGCTGCACAATGCCAGTTTTTTTTTATTTTTGGGTCAAAATGAATAGAACCTTGAAAAGAACCTTGCATAAAAGGTTCTTTGTCATTTGTGACTTTTTAAAGAAATTATGTCTGTTACCTCATACAATTAGATTCAAGCTGCTTTTCAAGTAGGATAAACCCAACCTGTGACAAGTCTGGGAACAAACAGCTGCATTTAACAGCTCATAAAACAAATAAATATCTGATTTAATAAATGAATGAATGGCCTGTGAGGACAATGAAAATGATAATTATGAGCTGGCACTAGGGATGGGTTTTATGAACTTGAAATTTTATCACGCTATTTTCTTGTATTTATTGCGATAATATAAATGGCGATAAAAATATTACAATTCAATACTGTTTTTTGGAGTGACAACATGTCTTTAACCAAGCAAATTGCCACTGCCTCTGTCAATTCCATCCATCGTTTACTTTGCTTATCATAAAGAATGCAACGAGAAAATGTGTTTGCAATTCTCAGCTGAGTAGGAATTTTCTGAACTGTAAAATGACTTGACCATACTGTCTCCTCCTCACGCATCTTCTGGCTTTCCTCATACTCTGGTTTGTGTTTGAGGTGGTGGAACAAGCTGGATGTGTTACCATCTTTTGATCCTTTGTAAGCAGTTTTTTTTTGCAGACTTCGCATATTACAGTTGTTTGTCCCACGTCAGGTTTTCTGTATCCAAACCAGTTCCAGATGATTGAGGTAGCTCCTTTTTTTAGCAATGAACTCCTCTTCGCTTTCTCTCACACCTTCCACTGTGCTTATTACAGCAGGTCGGACTGTGAGCGCGTCGCTAGTTGATACACATATATGTTATCAGCTAGAGTTTATCTTTATTATCACAGGACGACTAATTACTATTGTGGGGATTTTTTTCCCGGTATATCACAAACGATGCAATATTGCCCATCCCTAGCTTGCACAATAATGACAATGAACATTTAACAAATACATACCACCCTGTGAACACAAGAGGTATTCCCACACCGATATCTGGTGGCAAATCTGCAGTAAACTCAGTTATGAGCTGTGCGACTCGTACCTTAGCTAAAGAAAACAAGAAGGGACTTTGGAGAAGCCAAAGCACTAGTACAGTACTTTTATTATTATTAATATTATTTTAAATAATGAAGACCGGGTCCAAACGATGATGGTTTATGTTATTTTAGGCATAACACAGAAATGTGTTTGCAGAAGCCATGGTAGGGTTTTGGTAAAATAACAAACCATCAGAGTTTGGAGCCGATTTGCATTATTTCAATTGCTTTGCCGTATCTATGAACCGAATGCATCTATTATCTGAGTAGGTAGACTGGTGTTTGAAGCATTTTTCTTGTGAGTTACTATGTTTTTAATCTATTCTGATCTTTTAATCCCAACAAAAACCCCCTCCATTCATGACAGCCATACAAGCTCTTGTGGGATCAAGACTATGCTGATGTATGTCTAATTAAATATCAGTTGGAGGAAAGGCAGTTTTTTATAATCATCCTATCTTTCATCTAAAGTGAATACAGCAAATTTGGCTGCTAGAAATGTGCTGTGTTTTCCCACGTTTGCATTAAATATAGTTTAATAACCATTCCTAATTTTGGGTGGCGAATCTGTTGGAGCTTTTAATTAGCAATGAAAAGGCTGTTCACTTGCCACACAAAAGGGCGGCACAAAACTATATGCTTCAGAGGGAGGAACAGGGTGTGGGATCCTTGTGGCCTTCTCCTCTATATTTATGATCCACAGTTAACCAATGACTCACCAATGAAGGGCTCTCTACCGCCCCCTGGTGTACATTGCCTCCTGACATCTGAAGCATGCTCAGTGCTGCCCAGACATGAAATTGCAATGTGTATATTTTAAATAAAAAAAAAATGCATAATCTGCCTGACACGCACTGTGATCCAAAGAAACGCAGCTATTGTTATACATCTCATGGGCCCCAATACTATAGGTTGCTTCAAATAAAAGTTAGATAAATGAGTGAAATGTAGATGTTGTACTCTTCTTTTTCAGTTATTTTGGTCTAAGTGACATATATCTATCTACAGTACCCTTTAAACTGATGTACTCACCAAGGCCAGTGCTAAACCACTTTGTTTGCTTTGGTCCTGGAGAGATGCCAGGTCTTTGTCACTGGTGACCCTGACTTGAGCAAATCAAGGTCCATTAGCTGGACCTTGATTTGGGTGAAATTGTGTGATCTACCCCATTCATTTCTGAATGAATTTGTCTCGGTTAAGATAGATTCGGCAAGACAGTGAGATGAACTCTAATGTAACATTTTCAAATAAAATAATCACTTCAGTATCAGCGTTGTGGCCATATATGCAGCTGCAATTTAATGGTTACAGATCTGGACATGTGATTGGATGAAAGTGGGTTAAAATCTTAAGAATGGCTTTGGTGCTCTGCCAGACAGTTTTATTAAATCGTTGCTTCAGATAAACCACTTTTTATTTAATAAAGTATAACCTTTCATCACATTTCCATTAGACCCCAAGTTACTGTTTAAATGTCAATGCAGGTTTCTATTCAGGAATGTGGAAATGAACTGTATTAGCTGTAGAAATAAATTACATTTATTGCATCAAAGGACTTCACAATAAAACAATCAATTGTGTTGGGAAAAACTCTTGCTGTTATTTAAAGCTAATTATGGAGGGAATAAAGTATCATTCCCTGGCAGATTTAACCAACTTTTTATTGGTGATTGATTATTAAGAACATAAGAAATTTACAAACGAGAGGAGGCCATTCGGCCCATCAAGCTCGTTTGGGGAGAACTTAACTAATAGCTCAGAGTTGTTAAAATCTTATCCAGCTCTGATTTAAAGGAACCCAGGGTTTTAGCTTGCACTACACTAGCAGGAAGACTTCCATACTCTAACTACATGCTCAAATTTAGTCTAAAATGTTCTGATTGGGTGAGATCCGCCTGCGATTGACAGCGCACAGAAAACCCACCTTGGGTTTCAAAGGCTACGGTCTCTCTCCTACATTTTAAGGTGCTGTCACTCAGCCTTGGTCCTTAAGTTTTCCTCTAACTATCTTTTAGGTAAAATCACATCACCCAGAGATTCAGGTGTCGGTTGGTGCTAATTAAAATGAGTTCTCTAAAACTGACTGGACCGAGAACCAACCCCCCCTCCAGGAACTCGAGTTGGCCATACTGATCATCTTTCCATTAGGCATTAAAACATTATTTTATGCATCTTCAACTTCAAAATAGTTACATAAGTTTCCTTCTATACCCGAATAAAGAATATGCATTCTTCTATGATTTATATATAGAACATTTTTATTGTATCACATCTACAAATCTTTTGTACTCAACTTCAAAAACATTATCATTATGTAGAAGAAAAAAAGTTACATTCTTAAATGTTACGTAGAGCACAGTTAATTATATATTAACCAATAAAACTGACAATGAACCATGAGGTTTTTTTGATGGATAATCCTGAAGCTGAACCACAGGGATTGAAGTAATCTGTAGTGTTCATTGGGTAGTCTGCATAGTCACAGTACTTTACATTTAAACTACAATCATATCCAAAATTCTGGCAAGGTAGTCGTCTGTAAGTCTGTCTTGCACATAAACAGTGCAGTTTTAAGTCTACACAGTTACCATGATATTAGCAAGCCCAAATTATAGAGTGTAAAAAAACTCTGTGGTTCTCTTTCCCTGTTCCTTCCACCACACACCCACGTCCTACTAGGACAAAACTGGTCCAAAAAACCTCCGCCTCTATACTGTTTGACACATGTCTGTAAACTGGACCAATCACAGCCTGCCAACCAGCAGGTAGAAGCTCCATAATCCTCAGCGACACACAAGCAGCAAACAAGAATAACAACAAAAAGTTTGACCTTGGTTATGTCCTAAAGTACACCTGAGCTGGAGGTTAATCCGTTGAAACACCATTAAGTACCTCATTTTTGTCATTTATGTGGAGTGCATATCAGATGTAAACATCAGAAGTAAATATGGCTCCTCCATGTAAAACGCTACACTCTGTAATGGATTGGTTTGCAAGACTATGAATTAAATATGAAATGTATCCATGATAATTATTTTATCATTGAAATGTTTTACTGTCCCATTACTTGCTAGTCTCATATGAAAGTGGTTATAAACGCTACATTCCCTCTGAGTCACCAGCTTCCTTTGCGATTCTCCTTCCCAGTTTATGAAAACATTGGAGAAGCTACTGTATGTGAGTTTACCATGATGATTGCCCTATAAGAACTGCTTACATGGTCTGGACGTGGTCTTCACTTTCACACTCTAGCAATAAGCACCAGGCTTCATAAGGATAATAAATGGATCTAAATGAATGCATACCGTAACTGAATGAACTTTATTCAGACCATTTCGTTGGTCGTCTTAAGGAGCGCTGAGAGAAATGATTTGGTAGAGTGACTGGTACTTACGGATGTCGGCGGAGGGAGACAGCGTCGGCAGGGAGGCTCACACCGGGAGTCGGCGGGGAGCTCTAACAGGGAAATGTGGGAACCGATTAGGCAGCCAGGCAGCCGTTTCCCCGCTGCTGAGGAGCGCTACGGCTAGTGGTCGGCTGTAGCTCGTCTCGCCAGATGGAACAGATCCTCCGTTTGCAGCCGACAGCGTCGGAACCCACCCCCACCTCCTCCTGCCCAGTGGCCCTCCCCCCCCGTTGCTGGTCGGGTTGGGGCAGGGCACAGCTTGTTCCCATTAAAACCAGACTTCATACGGCACAGGCTGAGGGCGGGACTCCCGGGGCCAGGAGACACGACGGTGTGTGTGAAGGAGGAGATGCGACTGTCTGGATCAGAACCTGGGACTGTGTAAGCAGGCTAGTGCAGACAGGTTATTGTGTCCTACAGCTGGTCCACAAGTCCATCACCCCAAGTCAGGTTCTGCAACTGACATGCTAACGCTGCGGACCGAAGACATCAACGCTGAATTTATCAAGTCAACAGATTTACGCACATTCTGCTGGAATTATTCCTTAGCATATTCAATTTTCACCACAAAATAATACAAAGTGACCAGCCTTCTAAACCTTCACGCTAAAAAAGGGTCGAGAGAGAAGAAAACAGACAAAAATATCCCCGATCACGCATCATGCTGCCATCCCACATGAAAGCTGTAATAGGCCTTATTGTGTGGCTTTTCTGAGAAAGTGTTTCCCACAAGTCTGGAACCAAAACAGAAAGATGAGCATTTTTCCTGGACCATCTTCTGAATACAGGACAGCTTCACTGAGGGCCAGAAAAACGTTCAGAAATTATCCTGAGTCCTATCCCATCGTTTGTCTTTGCTCTCTCCAGAAACTGCACGTTGCATATGATTATGACCTTCTTCATGTAAAAAGTATTTTTTGCTATATGATTTCCTAGCACAGTTCTTTTAAGGTGCCTTTTACACTGGGTGGAAACTTGTTAAAGAAACTATGCTTTGTAACCAACACTGGGGGACATTATCACATTCGGTCATTCGCTAACCAGTATCACCCATTTCTTGTGACTTTCTTCATGGATTACTTTGCAGGTTTTTGGCTAAATGAGACACAGTGATTAGTGCTTGATAAGCCCACACACCATGCCTTCTTAAGCATGCATCCTGGCATCAGATACCCTGTTTTGAAAAGGTCTGATGTCTTCTGGACATCTTCACACGTCGACCTCACTTCAGCTCTCTGGGATCTATTCAGCTGCTGCTGAAGCTCCTTTGAGTTGGGGTGGGGGGGGGGAGGAAGACCCTGCCACTGTTCGCACAAGCGTGGGGGTGTCGACCAGCTGCTAGCCAGAAGAGTTCAAATTTAAATGCTTTATTACTCAATCTCATTCTTAATATTCTAGAAATTCCATTGGAAATTGTGCCAATTGTGTTCCAGCAAGGCCAGCTGGAAAAAAAAAAACAAGGCTGGAGAAAGTGCTTCTGCGACTGGCACGAGGAAGCGAACACCTGTCGCTGGCCTGCACCAGCCGCGCTTGGATCCATTCCGCGACAGCACATGGACACAACCATTTCTGCCTGGCAGGTCTTGGCTACAGATTCAGGAACCTTTGCCAGAACTGACATGTGACCAGTAAATACAGATACCTAGAGTCAGGAGAGTGAAAAGCTGTTTTTTATTCATTCCCCCCTGTTCAACGACAAGAAAGTCAAATATTTTGAATCAAATTGTTTCTACCTTCAGTGTTTGTATAGTCGTTCCCTTTTTATAGGATGAAAGTGTCAGAGGAACCAGAAGTTGTGATTTGCAAACGTTTTATTTCATTCGTATATAACCGCTTCGAGTTTGCATGCTAACAGCAGCGCAGGCATTTGTGAAAAGGACAAAGATGACTGGCTGCACGTCTTCCAGCAAACTATAAGAACTCAAAAAAAACTTAAAATTTACCATATAATTACAGGAGCTCAGCCATTGTGCCAATTCAGCTCCACCCTGCAGGAGGACCTGTCACCAATAACTTACCTTTCCTCACAAAAATAAACAAAGAGCAATAGGCCTCATTCACCAACCGTTCTTACTAACAAATTTGTTCTAACCCCCACGTACGCACTTTTTCACGAAGATTCTGACATTCACCAATGTTTTCTTATCTGAATTTGTACTTAGCTAAGAACAGAATCTATGCACACTCAAGACCAATCGTACGCTCATTTGAGTAATGATAGTTTGTTCAAAATAATCAGTTATAGCAGTTTTGTTCATTCTACAGTTCATAAAATGATAGTATTTGAATAATTTATAACAGTAAAATATAAAAAATAATTTTAAAGTGTAAAAATTATTTTCATGGTAACGGCGATCATGCGGATTATAAATAAGTCTGTTTCTGCGCATTGGCCTTGCTATCAAAATGGCATTTCTGTTACTTCTTGAAGAGCTTGCCAATCATGCTCTGAGAACTGAACGCATGTTTGAAGATCATTTAGATTTATCTGGCACACAGCATTCACAGAGAAGGTGATATCTTTGTATGTGTCAGCTTTCTTGGGGGCTTTATATACACTGGTTATGCTGTTAAATAACATGTCTATTTGCATTTACCTCCTGTACAGTAAAATCCAGTTTAAAAACAGTCCATTATATCCAAAAGTTTGTTATATCCAGAGTTGCTGTATGCCCAGAACACAACTACAGGACACCATTTACTCATGCCACACCCCAGCAGACACACTTGTGGTATAGATTATTATATTGTACTTGTAGTAATTCAACTTTACCTGAGCAGATGCGTGACTATTAATAATCCTGACTACGTTTCTGCGCTGAATATCACCGGCACGCCGCGCGCCTTGTAGGCGGAGCCTGCATGTCCATTATAGTCGAACAAAACTACAGCTAAAAGCGGCCCTGGGGACCAAGTTGCTTGTCCGTTATAAGTGAAATTTCGTTATATGCAAGTCCGATATATCCGATACTTTTTCTGCATGTTCTTAAAGGCGCACGGCGGACCTCGTCCGTTATAGACGATATTCCGTTACAAGGTAGTCCACTATAACGGGATTTTACTACATTACTACTTCTACTTCAGCATTATTGAAGTTTTTTTCCTCTTAGTGCCAAGTGGCTCACAGCCTGTGCGTCTCTTCGCCATTTAAGTCAAGGGAGGTGATGCTAAGATTATACAATTCCTTGGTGAGACCTCACCTAGAATATTGTGTACAGGTTTG
>JAODKF010000046.1:37635528-37650076 GCA_026779585.1 Mormyrus proboscirostris
TTTGGGGGGGGGGGGGGGGGGTTTGGGGGCGTCCTCAGTTATGGATCTTGGACATTTGCTCCTCTAGTTTGGCGATTCGCTTCTCGTGACTGCTGACAATTTCCCTGAGCGATTTCACTTCCTTCAGGATTTCATCCAGTTTGGCCTCATGTTTCTGTTGATCGGAGAGGGAAGAAGGAAAGAGACACAATGTCAGTCACCAATATATCCATTCTTATTTACTATTAAGTATTTTTTCTCCTCCATTTTCATTTGATTTACCTGTGACATCCACACAAGATGACAAATGAAAACCTGTAATGCACAGCTTTTGGTATAGATTTCTTGTTGATCGTAATTCACATTTACCCCAGCACCATTAATTAGAATATTATGCTAAACATGACTATGCATTTCGCTAACATTTCTTCCCTATGCACTTACATCCAATTTACCTAGCTTGAAATGTAACAAAAACCATAAAAAATGTTATTGCCGGTGACCATATTGGAGATCAGGTCTGTGCTGGTCTTGTACACTGGTTTTGCTCGCTCCCTCACGGCCAAGCTAGAGGATAAGTTCGGGGGGGCTCTGCCACAGGCATGATCCATCCTGCCTGATTAGAGGCTGCGAGGACCAGATTAAAGGTTGGATCTCCGCCCCTGTTTGTCTGGGCAGTCAGAAGCCTCTCCGTGTGTCTACGTGTGCTGCTTTTTGGGAGGGTACAGCAACAAATTTAGAACTTCCACCCAGAGCTGGGTGGTGCAGAAGAAAAGAAAAAAAAAGCACAGTAAAATTACAGATTCAGGTTCTGCGTGTTCAGAAGCAGAGCTGCTGTACAAGAAGAGCAGGAAATTAACCCCCAACCCCCACCAAACCAAACCACCCAGCCAGTACTGATGGTTCTGCCTATTGTTGATGTAGATTTTTGTTTTACTCACCTGGCTGTGATTTATCTTCCCCTAAGGCATATAATATACATTATTATAAAAACAGAGCAACATGCTAAGGGTAAAGTTGTCTGTTACGAAATGAAACCCAGTGAAAAAACGAATACAGGATAAGTCGTGTAACCAGTAATTCAACAAGGTTTTGCACAACAGACACCAAGCAGAACTGAGGTGTTTCGGAAATCTCCAATTTCATGGACATTTGAGATCGTCAGGGTTTGTAAACAGGCATCAGAAGACTATCAGTTGTTTGTTGACCTTATGGGAAATGTTTTAACAAGAACCTGCATTTGATCCATAATTAGTATATGGATAATTCTGATGCCCATGGTGAGGTCAGAAGGTGTAGACACAGCCAGTCGGGGTGATCGTGCATACTCCTCAAACAGCTGCACAGTCTAGGACAGCCCACATCTCCAGCAAGGTCCGATACTCACTATTGACGGGGCCGGAGAGGGTGTCTTATGGCCGGGACTCTTGTTCTCCACGTTCTTGCTCAGCTTGCCGTCCAGGACGTTCTTCTTGACCACCTTTAGGTCACGGTTTTTGGCAGGAATGTAACCATGTTTGAGGGAGATGAGGATCGGGTCGCCGTTCTTGCCCTCAAACCACTCCTCAGCTTCCAGGGCGCAGTCTGGCCCAGCCGTGTCTGGGTACAGGTCATCCTGGAACAGGTCCGACTGGGGAACAGCACACACAGGGATTTCATGGGACAAGCCAGACCCCCCCCAGACTCAAATGTTAGCACTGATGTAACACTGTACAATACGATCAACATTGTTTCAGTTAAGAGGACTGTCAATCTGGCTTTGAATAAAAAGCAGACTCCATTTTCACAAATATGTAATATTTCAAAAAATATTATTAAATTAAAACCAAAACCTACCTTTCTTGGCACCGTCATGATAATTGGCTCACATTTTCTTTCATGAAGTTTATAAAACCTACAAGAACAGATTCGTACAACCAAACTCAAGAACATAGTGCATATCTCAAGCTAAATTAATATCACTCTGAAACTTAATACATATTAACGCCCACAAAGGTTCATGAAACCGTTTTTCATTCGATGTGCTCGTTACGAGATTAAAAAAAAAAAAAAAAAAAAAAAGGTTTGTACTGCCATCTAGTGGACAAAAGCATGTAATGGACTAATGTTTGAGTCAGCTGCCAGTATATTTTTAGAATTTAAAATGGTCATGTTCAAGTTCAGTAGAGTTTGGAAAGAATGTAAGAACTGTATATATCTGCGGGAAGCAAATACTAAATATTGTAGCACAAAATAATGCAGGAAAGCTCAGGGTCAGAGACTGAAATGTATCTAAAGCAGAACTATATCAGATTAGCCGAATTGCGACACAAAAGAACAATTATGTTGTTTTTAATATTCTAAAAACACCATTTACGGAGATCCTGTACCCCTTGAGGTTCATGGGTGGGTATGAATGTAGCTATCAGAGACCATTAAGGCTGTGACAGACTGCGGCCCACAGATTCCGGACGCTCACCTCGCAATCTCACACTTGTTGACGTCCAGTCCTCGTTTGGGCATGTAACCCATACCTCTCTGTGGCTCCTTGGTGGAGAACGTGTTGAGATAATGAACATAGGGGGCCTCATCTGTGATCTCAAAGTAGCGGATGCTGCTGTCACCCTTGGCAACAAAAGGAAAGGGGCCAGTTTAAGGTCACTGTCAAATGGACACAGGGTCCCTTTCATAAGCACTCTCTCATTCAATGGCTTGACATCTACCACTGATCTTTCTAAAACTATTTATATAAACATTTTCCACTTGCATTTAGGTTGGGAATGTCTAACATAGAAGTGCGTTACATAAGTAACGGGTATTATCGTCAATGTACACGATTCTCAAATTGAAGAAAAACAAAAATTACACCTCAAAACACTGAGATTGTTCAATGCAAGGAATTACAGATGTGCATACAGAAGCCTGTTCGTGCCAAGCTTACTGACTTCTGCACTCCGGCATTGCTTGGGCGTTCCGGCGGAAAGTTACAGTCCTATTAGGAAGCTAAGGGGCGTGGTGAACTGACCTTCCCACACAGGTAGACCAAATTGGTGTCAGGATCGTAAAAAGGAAGCAGGACACCGTTGCTTGTGTCCATCTCATGGACGCTGATGGGTTCATCCATGTTTTGCTGTGGAAAGTCAATATATTAGCATTGCCAACACTACTCACCGTCAGAACTCCAAACTGGATTATTGGCGATGGAAAACACAGATGGAAGGATGGACTACCTAGCATAGGTCAAAGCTTATACATCAGGGTGAGAGCTTTGGACTGGAAATATATTTTAAGTACAAATGTATGTGAATGAATGGGGAGGCACTATGATCATAGGAGCTTTGAGTCCCCCGGGAGACTCACCGGGTTCCAGAGACCCAGTTGGCGCTCACTCATGCGGCTGAAGCCCGTGGTGAAGATGTTGCCATCTGCCAGGAAGATGGCTCTCATGGGTCTTGCTCCTTCGTGGGCCTTGTCCTTCTCCTGCAGCAAGAAGTGGCATCAACAGGGGGCAGCAAAGAGGGGACAGGATAGGTAGAATGAAACTGCCACAAAATAACGCACGTTTACGTCCTACGATACTGAATAAGCAACCAGGCACCATCTGCTGGTAGGACGGCCCAGGGGACTCACTGCGAGGATCTCCTCCTTGCGCGGGTCGATGACCCGCACCTTCTTGTCCTTGCAGGCCGTGCATATCAGGCTGCCGTTGCGGTTCCAGCAGGCGCTGAAGATGACGTCAGGATGCATGTCCTCCAGGGTGATCAGAGCCTCACCTGTACCCACGTTCCAGATCATGATGACGTTGTCACACCCTATGGAGGCCACAAGGGGGAGACATTAATACTTAGGATTAAAAGGAACTTAGTCGACTTTCAGCATCTTGTCTGCTTTCTAAACAGCTTAACCCTGGAATATCCATTCAGCCCCATTTATCCAATACAGTTTCGATAATCATCAAGGATATCCAGTAAAAATACTCAAAGGGGGATGGTGGGGGTCAAATAAATAAATGTCTTTCTGCCTGCCTGCCTGCCTGTCTGCCTGCCTGTCTGTCTGTCTGCCTGCGAGGGGGAATAAAATACAACCAGAAATGGAGATAAACTTGAAGTCGCTTTTTAAAGTACCACTGTCGATGAAGCATCAGAGCCGTTTGCTTTGCATGTTTGATTTAACTTTTATTTTTCTCCAGGCAAGTCAGCAATTTCTTATTTACACTGACGGCCTGGCAAAACCCAAAAGAACCCTTTGAGGACAAGGGGTGAAGACAAAGAAACATAAATAATAAAAACACAATAATACAAATACAATATAAACATACAATATTTTCATCACTAATTATTCAGATCTGAAATGACTACAGATATCTATGAGAGAGTCTAAGATTTTTAAAAGTCAGCAACGGCAAAAATATTTCTAACTTTAATGTTTTTCGTGAATCGTTCCATTCTCTGGCGGCAGCAGTGAGGAATGATGACAAAGCGAGCTTGGTGTGTGATTTGGGGACATTTAATGATATGGGTCTGTCAGCACGGGTTACTGTGAGCAACAGATGATTCTTGCAGCAGATGACACAAATACAGAAAAGACAAACCTACAAGAGTTATATAGATGAACATGAACCAATGTATATTTCGACATGTTTGCAGTTTACAGAAGAATAAAAAGTGTACAGTGACAAGTTTTGAAGGGAGTATTTATAGCAAATCGGACAGCAGAACGGTAAAGAACATCAGGCTTCTGAAGCAGACTCTTACAAGCTGAAAATGACATCACCGTAATCAAGCTTGGGAGGAATGGTCATTTTAACATTAACATTAACAAGTGCCAGTTTTGCTGAACTAGAAGAACTAATTCTATACAAAAAACGATTCTGAGTTTAACGTTGGACTGTAAACAGTTGATATGATGTGAGAAAGACAGAGAGCTATCTGGCCAGATACGCAGGTATTTGTAAAGACAGAGAGCTATCTGGCCAGATACGCAGGTATTTGTAAAGACAGAGAGCTATCTGGCCAGATACACAGGTATTTGTATTCTATGACACAGTTTAGAAGAATCCCATCAACAGTAGTAAATTTATGGGCTTGGGGGGGAGGACAACACCTTTTCTACAAAACCACATGACATTAGTCTTCATTGCATTTAATGCGAGGTGAAGAGTAACGAAAGTCTGTTGGACCATAAAAAAAAAAAACATCTAAGCGCTGTAAATACCGTATCGGGGCTGAGGCGTAACGGACCGTATCATCAGCATACAGAGCAATAGATGAATCTCCAATCAAACTAATAACATCATTTATATAAATAGTTTCTATTTTAGTTTTAGTCTTGGTCTCTGTGTCATCCCTTCTGTTTCCATTGTGGAGGCCGCACATTTCTGATCGCATCAAAACGAAACTGCTCTGATTCCAGGGATGTAATTAACGTTAACTGGGCCCATACCGCCGGGGAGCCAGACACGAAATGAATTCCATTTCTGCATTTTATTACTCCCCGCCGCCGAGCCCATCAGAGCCCGACTCAGTTTCCATGATGACAGCGACAAGTGTGAAGGGGTTGCTAAATTGTGAGAGGGCAGCACCAACCTGCGCTGAGGAGGACGTTTCGAGCGGTGGGGTGCCATGTGACTATGCCCACCCTTTTGGAGTGACCCTCCAGGACCACCACGGGTTCCGACAGTGAGCTGGTCAGCCCGTTTTCCGGCATCTGCCACACCTGAAGGTAAAAGCGCAGGGATTATATCTTAGGCCACGGTATAAAATCAACTGTGCCGAGTGATATCACTATAAAATATTTTCCCCTAATTTCAAACTGATTTAAATAACACCATGTAGCTTTTCTGCTCAAATATTTAAACTGTGGATACCTACCATTTTTTTAAATACTGCACTTCATAGACTTCACCAGAAGATGGCAGCCAAGATCTCAACTAGTCCCACGCGCCATGATCTTGCACTTTTACCAATCAACTAAAAAATGCATTATTGCGCATCCCATGTACTAATCTAATACAGGCAACTGACAAATGAACAAAGCATAATAGGGAGCTGACAGCTGGTTTTTGTGTTTATGTATGTGTGTGCAAATTGCCTGTTACTGAGATTATCAGCCCAAGAGGGGGAAAAAGATGTACAGAGAGAGAGAGAATCAGAAATGTTTCCACACAATCGTTTTTGTGTACAACACTTGCCTCAGCAAAACCAGCTGACTTCTGGGATTAAAAGTCATAACAAGCATAGACTACAGAGAGTATCCCCCCCCCCCAAAGAGAAGTACTCATTCAAATGGGGCACAATGCAGAGAAATGACACAGACCGCACGTGCTCCGTGCGACCAAAAGGCAGCAGTCAGAGCCGAAGAAGCTTATGGCTGGGAAAACAAGTCTGCTCCACCTCGAGCCCATGATGGGTCTGCTATAGCTAGATAACACCACGCACTGCCCCACCGAGGTGATTAACAAGAGGAGTCACCCAGCAATTAACCCACAATTTCATCGATTAACCCCTCGTTTTGGGATTGTGGTTACTTGGGCAGTGGACACAGAACAGGACATCAGGGAATTCACATGAAGACACTCCCAAATAGGTCAAAGGTTAACAGGGATATTATAATTCAATTACCTCGTACATTCTGCAGAATATGGGGGGGGGGGGTTCGCTTACCATGACCGTGCAGTCCTCAGACCCACTGGCGATGACCTGGTCGTTATGTGGACACCAGTCGATGTCCAGCACAGGGCCTGTGTGTCCGCAGACCGTGGGGTAGGACTTGTCAATGCGGCCAGTCTGTTGAAGCAGAACAAGGGTGAGCTGAACAGGAAGCCCAGACTAATCAGGAGGGTGATTAATGTCCCTGCACACGCCTGACGAGGCGAATCCATGCAGGATGTACAATTTAAGAGAAGCATTTAGGAGTTTTTGGAAGCACATTTAATAGAACTGAGCAGAGTAGTTATATTTTATGAATTCTCTTTTCGCCCCCATATCACCCCCATGGGGGACACAGATATATTAACAGGTGAGGGGAAGCTTGGGGGTCACAGGGCAGGTTCAAGCCAGCTGGGGGTTAAGGACCCAGGTACATGTGACTATCCTGCCGCGGCTGGGAGTCAAACCAGCGACCTTCTGATCACAGACAGAGACGTAGCCCACTGAGCCACACGGAGCACAGGCCGTATGGCTGAATAAATTACAGCTCAGCTTTGCAAAAACAGACCCATAAGCTAGTCTGGAAGACACTAAAAGCTACGCTATTTCCCTTATCCAGTTCTCCATCTCTCCAGCAGGTGGCATAGAGGTTAAAGAAAGTATGTGCTTCCATGCGAGTCCCATGAAGTGGCTGAATTATTGCTGCAGCTGAATAAATTACGTGACAGTAACTTTCTTTTGGACAAAATAAGTCTGCTGGGCAATTAAAAACATAATCCTCTCTCAGAGAAATTACAAAACAAAAGAGTGCATTATGGAAAGGGAGACTGTGACCCCTGCAAAACAGAGTGCTGCACTATCCAGAGAAAAAAAAACAGCGGATCCAGAAATCCAGTTACAATGAACCACGGTGATGCCACAAGGGCTGAAGCTCCCATAGCTTTACTGCTGCATGTAGGGCAGACGTGGTGAGCCTTTTCCACAGGGGACCCGCTTTGGGGGGTTGCGATTCAGCCCTGGGGAAACGCTAGCACAGCTCCAGAGCTTGCAGCTCACAAAGACCAGCCCGGCCAAACATGGTCGGCTGGGCGCTACGCCCCTCCATGCTGAGAATCCCGGCTCGCCTGACAGACCAGGAGGCTGGCTGGGCACCATCATGGCCGAACATCTCTCCCTCCCCTCTTGACTCATGTGATGTCACACAGAATCAGCCCCATAACACCATCCAGGTAGAATCACCACTTTAACTATTTTTCTTCAAATTTAAGCAGATGTATTAAGCAATTTCTTTCACCCCCACCCTAAACCTCCCTTTCCCATCACACAGAAAGTTCAACCCCCTTAGCAGGGGCCTTATATAATACCTTACACAACAAAAAGACCAGCCCTCATACCAAAGCAGCAGCACGCGGCCCCTTTTCATGTTAAGGCAGGCATCCCCCGACCAATCAGCCGACTCTAAAATGACACCATCGTGTGGAGGGGAAGGGGGGGAGGGGTTCATGACCTCCGATCTGTCACGTGTGATGAAAGTCAGGTACTCCCCCCAGCTCTGGAGTTAACTGCCTCATCGACATCCACGTGGCACCAAACAGCGAGCCCCCCGCCCCACAAAAAAAAAAAAAAAAACTGCCAGCAGAGCCAAGCAGCTCTCATTTAAAAAATAAAAAAATAAAGAAAACTGCCTATATAAAACCTTACTTTTGGCAGGGTGGCACAAAAATGTTTTTAATGAGCAAACAAACATCACACCCATTTACACCCAGCATAAACTTCTCAGGTTTTACAGACTACATATGGATGGCCGATAATTCCGGAGGCAGCGAAGTTAATTTACTACTGATGCCATGGAAAACACTGTGGTACAACCTGTGACGTCTGACTGGCAAGAGGCAAAAGCTGTGGTGAAACGTGGCCTGGCCAGTGACCTGTGACACACACACACTGCGGCCCTGTGAGCTTCGCAGAGAGCTGCGCGGCTCCTGTAAACACTCATGCCGCTGCCTCGGCAACCGGAGCTGGAGATTTCCCAGGAAACACAATGCCAGGCACATTCCAGGCCTACCACAAAAATTCATTTAGATTTTCACCCAGTCTTGTGCAACTCAGCAGCTGGGGGGCTGTAAACACCGTGTGACTCACGGTCTGACCCCAACAGGACCTGCGTGGTCGATCACAGTGGCATTTAATCTGACATCCTCCGCACGCATGCACACCTGAGTAGTGAACAGTTTCATGGGAACTTCCTCCGCTAAGGAAGAGTGTCAAATCTCCCAGTTTCGTTCATTTGTACCTTTAAATTTCCCAGAAGCCAGTAGATGGAGCCACCTTCCATGTGACATGTGTCCCTCACGGCACGTACATACAGAGGCACGCAGCCTCAGGACAGCCCCCCCTCCCCAGACAGTAAAGCAGAGGGACAGGTTTCTCTCCTAAGCAGGTGGCCTCACTTACTCTGCAAGACCAGGGTGGATGAAGGAGGGGGGCAGCTGGGAGGGGGTTTAGCCCATTTCCAAGAGCATTACCTCATAATACAGAGGCAGGGCTAAAGCACAGGGCTGGAAGGAGCAGGCGTGCACGCGTGTGCATGAGTGTGTGTGTGTGTGCGCGCATGAGTGTGAGCAGGTATACCTTACCTTATGGGGACACAATGTCCCCACGTGATGAATACCTGTTTTTTTTTTCCTTTATGGAGACCAGGAAACTCAATTTAATAAAAATCTGTTACCGCAATGATAAAACTAAAAATGCAAAAACTCTGGTATTTTGCTTGGTTACTTATGGTTAGAGCTGGGTGGGGGTTAAGGTTGTCATAGTTAGCATTAGCATTTTTCCCCATACAAATGAATGAGCAGTCCCCAAAAAAATATGTTTACCAGATGTGTGTGTGTGTGTGTGTGTGTGTGTGTGTGTGTGTGTGTGTGTGTGTGTGTGTGTGAGAGAGAGGTCCTGCCAGGTGCACTGCATACAGGGAAATCTAAAAGAGGAAACTCAAGTTCCCCTAGAGGGGACTTCTGCAGATTATTCACTTGGACCTAGTGTGGGGTAGGGAAAGCCCAATCTGACCAGGGAAGGGGGGAGCAAATCTGGGTCAGCTGAAGAAGATCAGATATACCAAAGAAGCAGACTTACACCAGAGAATCTGGCACAAAACGCCCTGGATATGTGGAACACTGATTTTAACGGTAGTTTAAATAATTAAACAGTGCCAATAATACTACATTTGTTACACCACACTAACCGTACAGCAGCTGGATTAGTAATCGCTGCATCTCAAGTTGTGTTTGGCTGTCGACTCCCTGGGTACAACAAGTGCATTCTGGGAATGACCAAAAGTATACCCCCAGCATTCAGGGAGGCAGCTCAACTAGCATATATGACCTGAGGAGTGTCACCAACAAAATTACCAGACATACCTTGCTGGTATGAGGCTGGGGGGTGCATGTTAATTGCATATCATTTCAGAGAGTAAGAGCAGCAAGTCAGATGCACCCAGTCCACGTCCTCATGCGTCATCCCTGACGCATCCAGTTTTGAAAGAGCCATTACCTGATATAACTGATAATTCAATGATCAGCTGCAGTTTATTAAGGTGACTCATTCCTCTGGACCACACCTGTAGGTCTACTCGGATAAGGCGGACGACCTGGCATAGAGATTTGGAAAATCATGGCTCATTGCGAACAGGCAGTCGAATCAGTGAGATTCCAATAAATGATCATGGCTTGAAAGCAACACACACAATTTTTCAGGATTTCAGGTTTTGTTTTGACGTAAGGCGTATAAATAGCACATTTGATTACTAATTGGGACCAGCTAGAGCAGGGGAATGGGCCAGAATGAAAACCAGCTCACACTCATCCGTCCATGGTCTCAGATTCCCATTTAAAGGCAGTCTGAGCTTGATGACGAAAAGGCCAAATGGAATGAGGTTAAATCCCCAGAAGTCTCTGTACAGGTATGGCGATTTGTGGACAAGAGACAGGAATGGGAAAAAAGGAGAGATGAAGCCTTGGCAGAATTGTTTTCCTGCAAAACACCTCTCTCAGAAGGTTGTGTAATGACTTTTCACAACAACCATATACAGTGCACCACCGAACGTCACTGCAAACTAACAATGCTTCTCATCAGCCAGCAATAAACAAAACCTGGCACCTCTGCAAGACAAGCGATGAGTCACCAGTGAACCATTCCCTCATTGCGTACTCAAGGAGACAGCCCTGATTGACGGGGGAGAGGCTCGGACCACAGAGAACAGGAGTCGCGTGAAGAAATGCAAACTATTTTCATCCCAGGATCAGAAATGAAGACGAATGGATGTCAAGAAATAGGACAATTGCACAGCATCACTGCACAATCGGTGTGGCGAGAAAAAAAACAAGGGAAATATAGCAACTATATTAGAGGTCAATCTGCTATCTGGATGTTTGAGTGGAAGAAATGTTGTGAAGTACTATGCTGCATTCAAACCAACACTGACACCAACCAGAATACGCGAACACATCTCAAACGAAACGCGTGACAGTTTTGTAAAATCTCTAATGCAAAAGACATTTCAGGGGACACTATGGCTAGGCATTGTTTGCTTCTCATCTTCAAAAGATTGGTTTCTGGCCCGATCATAGAACTTCGCAGCCCCTGTTTGCATGCAGCCCAATAAGTAGAAAAACAGTGCATTGGAGTCTTTAGGCTGAGAGCATCAGGTCCAGACAAAGCAGGACTGCGAATTGACCTCGGAGAACAGTGCATTGGAGTCTTTGGGCTGAGAGCATCAGGTCCAGACAAAGCAGGACTGCGAATTGACCTCGGAGAACAGTGCATTTGAATGCTAAAAGGTGATCATTCAGGTGACTTAGCTACCAAGCCACATCTCTGAGATGGTAACGAGAGACTGAACTAAAATTTTATCTGTGCCGTCTTCTCAGTATCATAGAACAGTCGGGCAGCAATAGTAAACAAGAAATTTCTCAATTACTGGAAGAGAATTCATGGACCAAAGAATTTAGACCAAGAACACCACCAAGACTAGGATCGTGCCTTTCCAATATTTTGGAATTATTTTTTGGAGTTGTTTAGGGGGCGTGGCATCGGGCATCAAAGACTTCCACCGATCGTTTCCATCCGTGCAACACAGACACCATAGCCGCAAGTCATTTTGAAGACCACAGAGGCTTTTGAAGACAAAAAGGGGATTAACTAGGAAGGAAGGCGTTCCTCTGAAGACAGTCAAGGCCAAGGTCGATGCTGCACTATTAAACCACAGCACTGTCATGCGACTAAAACAGTGTTTACAAACCTCGAGCAGGCCATCTCACACTGGCACAACCCTCAGGCATTATCATTCCTATACGGGAGAATGTCCAACGCCCCGTCTTTAATCCAAAGCACCAGAATGGACCTTCGTACGAAAGACAAACTGGGGAGTTTAACCAATGAGTAACCAGCAGGATGGAGGGGCTGAAAAGGGAAGCTGAAAAGAGCCATGACTCCCCAGGATCAGCTACAATGACAATGTTTTCTAGATGCCAATAGGTGAAACACCTTCACTGCACTACAGAGGAAGGAAAAGCAGGTCAGAAAATGCTCTGAGAGATACTGATGGGGTTCTCCAGCCCGCCCCCCCCCCCCGCAAAGTATTGGGAAACGTGGTAGCCAAGGTAACTGGTGCAACTGTAGGATGGACAAACCGAGATGGTATACAGAGGAGGCAATGGTGATTGGAGGCTATAAGGCCCGACCAATGAGGCTCATGTTCACGCACTGAGCAGAGGGTTTGTACTGGGTGACTGGTGTTGGGCACCTAACAGCAGCTCCCAACACCAGTCAGCCTACTATGGGTGAGGAAACATACCTGTACCTGAGCATCTAAGGCTTCGCAGCATTTGGTTTTACAATAAACAACGTTCTTTAAAATTATGCTTGTTAGTAATTATGCCCTTTTCCCATGTCAACAGAATCCATCCATCTTCTGTCACTTATCCAGGGTCGAGTCGTGGGGGCAGCAGAATAAGCGGGGGTGCCCCCACCTCCCTCTCACCAGCCACCACCTCCCCCAGGGGAATACCAAGGCGTTCCCAGGCCAACCGAGAGGTATAATCTCTGGGTCTGCCCCGGGGCCTCCTCCCAGTTGGACATCCCCAAAACAATCCCCCGGGGAGCCGTCCAGGAGGCACTGGCAACAGGATCCTTTGTTCCATATTACATTTTGGAGGCCTTTCACACAAAAGCCCACTGCTTGCATAGGTTCAACCAACAAGCTGAACATCTCACATGGACATTTATCTGTAAACTTCTTTTCTCCATGAGCACTATCAGTTAAAAAAAAAAAAAAAAAAAAAAAAAAAAAAAAAAAAGGAGGGGGGGCAGTTTCAGTTCAAAACACAGGAACTAAAGTGCGATTCGCCGTCAGCAGTGAAAACCACTGAAATCCACTATGAAAACAAGCCGTGATGATATTTGCGGCACAGGCTTCAACAGGCTACTGTACCAGCAAATCAGCTGGTGCTGCCCTCCTCCTTATCCCACTTCCCCGCTGTCCCAGAATCCACCAGGCAGCAGGCCCACTCACAGCCAATGGCGAGGCAGAGAGGAAGCGGCCCTGGAAGGCTGACAGGCGGCGAGCTCCGCGTGCCCATATAAGGTAAAATCTGCTGTCAGCAGTACTGAGAGAGCGGCGGCGGCGGCGGCGGCAGCAGCCTCCTGGAATACAGAGTGGGAAGACAATGCAGCATATGGAACGGAGAACAACGCATACAGAACAGACATAAAAGGGGGGGGCGAAAGTGCCAGTGGCCTAATGAACAAATCTGACAGAATCTGGGGGTCGCACACAGACCGACACACACTGGGAGGGGGCTGGCAGGGCACAAGCCGTTTGTCTTATGTAAGGCGGCGTCTTCAAAGTGGTGGGAACTATGGAGGAGAGGAAGGGAAGGAACAGCAAGCGAGCAGACAGTCCTCTGTCAGCAGACGAAACATAAGGCAGGCAGGTGTGTAATGAGCAACTTTGAAATCTGCTCACAGCGTTTAATCTTCCTTTATCCTCATCCCGGCACGCTGGGAGGGAAGGGGCGTCCACACGATTCCCACCATTCCGGGCTAGAACGAATTAGGACGCTGAATGCAGGGAAAACCCCGCCCAGTTCCCTGATAATTCTGTCTCCTGATGCTCCATTTCCTCGTGCAAGAACGTGCTGGGAAAGAGCTGCCGAGACCCGAGTCTACCCAGATGACGCAGGACGCGAAGGGAAAGTTAAAAACGGGCCAAACCGTGGCCCAGAATAGCCCCCAGACACAAAAAGTACAACAATGAGAGTGAGAGCGTCTTTTTGCGTGTGCTGGAGGGGTGATATTTAGAGGTAAGGCCATTTCAGAATGGCTGAATTATGGTCAGAGCAGACTTATCATGGGCTGCCGCAAGTCTCACAGAGCCAGAATCAAGCCTGACCTAAAAAACTTTGGCCGAATCACTTTTCGGACACAAAAGGCTGATTTATAGACAGAGCCTCCTTAATAAGGAACAAGGAGCAACTGTCCAAATGCTTACGGCGAGCGGCCCAGCCTGCGGCTAGGAAGAAGCCGCTGCGTTGGCTCAGAAACTCCTGACTGAGCAGGCGAGCGGCAGAGAGAGCAGGGGGGACACCGGCCTCCCCCAAGGCGCCAGGGGGTGCAGGAGGGCCGGCCCCGATTCCCTCACACGGCAGAGTTTGTGCACTACAGGTCCTGACATTCTTTTTAGGGGGGTCTCCATATTGAAAGCACAAGAATGCATAGCTTAACACTTCTGCGGAGAGGGGAGGGGGGACAGTCACATGCCTGGCGAATTTAGACAAGTCTATACTATGACTTCTGGTCTATTCTGCTATCCCACATAATATTTTTGTGAACCTAGCATGCATTTTGAGCAGGGCTGAACGATACTGGAAAAAGCTCACACTGCAATA
>JAODKF010000046.1:37650176-37684992 GCA_026779585.1 Mormyrus proboscirostris
GACTTCTGGTCTATTCTGCTATGAAGCTATGGGGGGGGGGGAGGGGGGGGAACCTAGATGTTTGTTCAAATCATCATCAGACAGTCCAATGGAAAGCTAGACATGTTTCACAGCAAATCAGAGCCTGAAGATGGAAACATAGTGCTCTCTTGAAAAAGCCATTTTCAGATTGTCCTTGAGTATGTCTAGCTGGAGGAGATGGGGCACGGGAAAAAATTAATTAGATACATCTCTCACATCCCCGTGCCGCCGGACAACCTAATGGTACATTTATTCTTTGCGAAAATAAGCCGATATGAATCTCGGCACAAAGGCAACGTGCTGGTTCAGCGGCCAGTGATGACAGGCAGAGGGGTCACACATCTGAATGTCGAACGTGGCTCAGATGACGAGGCCTCCAATGGGCATCTTAAATTACACAGTGGGGGGTTACGCCTGTCATCACCACTGCCACACCATCGCACCCAAAAGCTCGGACGGGGGGGGGAGGGTGGACACGTCTGGAACAAACACAAAATTACACTAAAACCCCCTACGGCGAATATCTTGCTCACCCACTAATGCGGTATGCGTTACAGAATTAAATTCATTTCACTCCAGCCAAAGAGGGAGATGGTTATCTCCAAGTACCGGAGAAATGCTCTTGTTTGCCACCACCATCACATGGGGAATGGAAAAAAGAAAAAAAAAAAGAATGTTTATACGGGTCTCAAAATTCTTTTCCTTACAATGTCATGGTGAAGTGTCTCAGACTATGTATCCCATTTGTGGGTATGGCAGGGTGGTTACGGAGACCCAGAGGGGCCGGGCCTCGTACACAAAGATGCACCAGGGTAAGTGGAGTGTGAAGCGATGGGTAGATGGGTATCTGGACAGTCGGGAAAATTCAACCAGCATGGCGCCAAACACTGTGAGAGGCTACTGACAGTCAAAGGCAGGCGAGGGCAGTTTTTTTTTTTTTTTTTTTTTTTTTTTTTTTTTTTTTTTTTTAAACTGCATGCACAAGAAAAACAAAAGATCATACTTTCAACCGCACATAATGATACTGTTTCAGGCAGAAAAACATTCCACTAAATACGTATTTTAGAAAAACAAGGGAAAACTGTATTCAGAGCTCAGCTTCAGAAGACCTCCTGCAATCCATTACACATTCTGCATCTAATGATCTTCTGCTGACTTTGGCTGGGGTGGGGTTTATCGCCTTACCTCATCGGTAACAAATTACACACATCATCCCAGACACACACTCAACGTCATGTGACCCCACTGTGATAATTCCCAAGATGCATCACTGTTCCTTGGACTAATCGATAGACTAGCATGCTCTCCTTGTGGGGGCACGTTGGCCTGGTGGCAAGGCAATTAGATACTGCTCTTTATGTGGATGCTTGATAAAAACAATGGTTCCATGGAGTCTGTGGTCCAGTCACCAGTGCAGATCCTTGGTTTAACTCCAACTTTATACCTAGAGTTCATCTTAGAAACCCAGACTGTTCCACTGAGGGAAGAGTCCAACCAAGACAAGAAAAGCCTTAATTAGACAATAGATATCTGAAATACTCTGTGAAAAAAATCAGTTTTCCCCACTACAAACCAATTCAGTGTAGCCACAACAAATTTACCCATCGCTAGTTTATGTCTTTGGAGGCAAATCGAAAACTCAAATCAAATTGAACAGAATAACAATACTTTATTTATCCCTGTGGGGAAATTATCTTTCGACCTACCCCATCTTGCTCTCCATCAGAGACACAGACATATGGCGGTGAGAGCGAGCGTCGAGCACAGGATCAGCCAGTGTGCAGCACCCAGGAAGCGGAGGGTTAGGGGTCATATTCAAGGGGTCATGGACATGGAACCATTCAGCTGGAGCTGAAAAATCCGTCCTCAGTGGTGACATTTGTCCATCGCACATCATAACCCAAAGAATCATGGGTGATCAATCCCAACATGGCATCAGATGACAATTTCCAACAAGTCATCTCTGGGTTATAAGAAACTTTCTATACTATTGGTTAAGGTAAAATAAAGACAGGCTTGTGAGTTTTTTTTTCCCCCCATAGCATCTCAAAAAAGTTTTCCCCACAAAGATAGCAAAACATACACACGACTGAAACAATTTTCTGCAAACCGCGAAGACGGAATCTGTCGCGATGGTTCTCGATTCTCAGTTGGAGCAGCTACCTCAGCAGTAAATCCAGACGAAGAGGGTTATTCCCTGCAGATGTGGAGCGGCTGGCAGCACGCATGTCTGGGGAGGGGGGGGGGCAGCTTCCAAAGCCACACAAGCAGCTGGAAACAGAGTCCCCCCCCACTGCGGCTTTATCACGCTTCCCTAGACGCCGACATACAGTCTCGTGTTTAAATGGCACCGGATGGATGTATGGCAATGGTAAGCAGCCCCAAGCACAGCGGGACGCGACGGCAGACGACCTTGGGACTGACGGGCTCCTCGCCACACTTACCTTGTGTAGGGGGAGCACCAAGAAGGCCCCTCCCCCGCTGGCCTCCACGATGATGGCCACGAACTTGGGGTTGACGGCGCAGAAGGAGCTGTCCCAGGTGACACGCGACACGCGGATGTCATCGTAGCACTGGTCGTTCTTTACCGCCTGGCCGAAGACGTGACGAAACTTGCTCTGCCGCACGACGCGCCGGAACATGTCTGCAGGGGTGGGGCAGGAGGGGGGCACGGTTAGGAGTGAGGGAGCGTAGCCCACGGCAGGGAATAACAGGAGCGCGGCCACCCCAACCTATGCGAGTTTAAACCAACACAACAGCCAGACAGACGCACCTCTTTCACTCATTTCCCAGACTGTCCCTGCCTAACTTCTATCTGTGGTCTTGCATTTCCTTGATCTCTAACTACGTGAGGTCTTTACTGTAGTCCACCCAACCAGGAAGCTGATCGCCTCTCTTCAGACACCACCACAGAATGTGTTCACTTTAAATAGTTCCTTCATCGCTTAATCTACACTAACCAGCATGCCAGGGGATTATCTAGCCAGGGGATCTACTTTTGGGAAGTTCATTATATAAAGAATGTGCAGATAGAAAGATCACTGCTGCTCTTCCTCCTGTTAGCATAGTGGCATAAATCTGTTAAAGGAATGCTATACATAACCGAGCAGATTCGGGGAGCCGTCTCGATAACATTTCGTAGCGATAAAGCCTCATGACGTCAAGTTTCCACCTACATCAGAGAAGTATAAAGATACAGATTCCCCTTGTACCCGACTGCATACCAAATGTCAAAAGACATCGCAGGAGTTTTCATTTGGGGGCTGGGGAACAGTCTGCATCAGTAATCAGAGAGAATTTGATTCTGATTCTATCGTCCAGGTACAACTGCATGTACTAGGAATTTGCTTTGGCAGTACTGGTACGTACATTCACAGATAAACGATGTTCTTTGTTAAAAAATAGATAAAATTAAATAACAGAATGAAGGAATAAAACAGGTCAGATCAGTACAAGTTGTGCAATACACTAACAATTATCAGGACGTTAAAGGGAACAGAGATTGAATATTGTATAAAAGTATGAAAATGTATGATGTGCAGTGTGTCAGTGGGGGTTAGGGGGCTTCTTGAGTTCAGCTGCTGAAGGGAACACAAAGAAATCAACTGAAAAGTGGCTAAGAAAGGGGAAGGGGACTTAAAGACAGGCGGCCCGCAGGCAGCAAACCAGGTCCATCACCAAAGTCGAATTTCCACACAAGTCAGAAAAATTATGGTGCGGTACATAATAAAAATAAATTGTACAGTAAAAATATAGTAAAAGTATTACATACAGTTCGGTACCGACCCTGAGCCAATGAACCGCGGAAGCCACACAATGTTTTCACAAGCGTCACAAAGTAGTGCGTGAGGACTATTATGAAGGATTGCATGTAACCCAACTTGTTAATAAAATATTAATATTAATTATGGTACTCCATTTATAAGTATGGCTGACCGTAAGTCAGGGGACTTCAAAATGAGTCATTGTAGCTAATTATGGAGACAGAGTAACAAAAAAAAAAAAAGACAGAGGCAAAGAGAAATCAAAGTACTGTGATGCATCAAAATTTGAAGCTCCACCCAACAGTAAATAGTTGCCACAAAACAAACAAAACTCACCTTCTCCATGTAAACTAAAGTGAAAAAGTGAAAAGCCTTAAAAACCAACTGCACCCGTCCTCGAGAAAACACCAAAATTACAAACGCAGATACTTTGTTTTCTGAACTTGGGTCAAGGTGATTTTATGACTCCAGTGCATCTTCTCTGTCACTTAGCCCTACTCATGGTGTCAGCCAATAAAGGCAAATGCCAAAATGCATATATGACACCGTATATAAAGGCTCAAGTTAAAGCTGCATCTGACCAACACAGGCAGTGAACTCCAATGGCTTCCGGTAGACTGATGACTTAGTTGTGGAGGATTCCAAGAAAGGCAGCGGCTAGTAATCCTTCCCAACAAATTCAGCCAAACCACTGATCTTTATATGGACTAAAGTGAAAAACAGGAGCCGTGAGAGATCCATTCATAACTGTCCATTGCACCCAGCATACGTCATAGAAAACATTTTAACGCCAGTTTAAGGAACGTTATGGCAGAAACTTTGAAGGCCAAGTACCACCATAAAAAAACTAAATTAAAGTGAAAACCAATTGAAAGCTGACATCTGGAAGTCAATGCTTCGTATCACACAAACGCACATGTGAAAAACAGGTTTTTTAAAGACTTTGTTGTGAAAAATTCCACTGGCATTCTCAACACAAACACGAAATGTCCAAACCCAACAAAGAGGTTGCTTTGTAGCCTCCTCAGCTGACAATTCCGCATCGTAAAACTGTCTGCTGCATTAGGTGCTTCATAAAATGTGATTTAGGATCTAACAGCAGCTGGCTTCACATACGGTGCCCAGACCTTAGAGGAACACCAGCAAGCAGCAGGCAGACCAGCCTCATGTGACAGTAAGCAGACGTCAACTGGCAACCAGCATAAATCAATCACCAGAGGGATTTCATCAGTTTGCTACCATCGTAAGGCCCATTTAGGGCACATTCATTAATGTCGCTGATACCTGCCAGGAGACACTGTCACAGACAAGTGCTGGAATCAATAAGTCTTTGCCTTTGTGACCCAACAGATCCGTAAGGACAGAATGTCAGGGCGACAGGTAGCATCTCTTTCTCTCTCACACGTGCTTGTCGACAAAAGCTATACAAGCTATTACAGATCAGATGTGCACCGAAATATGGAAAATAAAAAATGCGAATAGGAGAGATCTCAGTAAAAGTGAACAATACTGACCAGGCTGCGTTTTGGTTCTCTCTCTCACACGTGATTTTAAGAGTCATCCAAGGTTCAAAGGGAACTAGCTTTTCAATAAAAACAAGAACAACATTAGAGCAAAAAATCCATTTCAAGATCTCAGGGGACATGAGAGCTGATCTAGTGATGAAAGAATCGAAGCGCACCATCTCCTTTCTGTTTCCGTCACTTGAGGACAGCTAGAAACATTCATCCAGGGTGACGTACCTCCGGATCTGCCGGTTGAAACCTCTCCAGCTTTCATGCACTCTCAGGTTGCACCTTGGCACCAACTATAGTTCACGAGGCTCATTCTTCGTTTTTGGGAGGAAAGACGCCAACATCTGCCTGACATAACTCAGCAGTGTCCATTTCACTCTGACCGGAATGTGTCAAGAAGGATAAGGAACCAAAGCGAGGTTCCTCAAAAGCCAAAACAGCAGAAGCAAAAACATGGGCTTAATGCTAGATTTACACCTGCAGCAGTTAGGGATCGGGTAGAAAAACAGGTCTGCTTATGTTGTAGAGCCTGGATTTGTCCAAGTGTCAGAAATGTTTAGTGGGACCAAGAGATAGCAGCCTTGTGAAATGTACATTATATGTTACCCCTTCAGGGAAAGGAAAAAAAAAAAAGAGAAAAAGGGGGAATCAATGAAATCCCAGAACAATGCTCAATGGGGTTCCAAAGCCTCCTCGCTATTGGTCTTTGTCTTACGGCTTGCAGGTCGCCGATCTTTTAGACAATCGGCGCGTTGTTTCTCATGTACACTGCCATCAATCGGGCATAATTAACCCTCTCCACCTGATTGTTCACACTCAGTTCCAGGTTTGCCAGAGATCACAAGTGGCCATTTCAATACATGCAAAAGAATATCCGTGGAAACCATTTTCTCTCATCATGCAGCCTGTTATACAGAGTGCTTGCACATTCAAACTGGGTCGTCCATTTCCATAATTTCTCTCCTGCATTTTCTGCCTATACCGTGACTGCCAAAAATAAGAATCCCTCCACATAATAGCATGTTAGAAAGAGCTTGAATTTATCACCTTAGAAAGGAAAGAGGAAAAAGCCACATAAAGGGAAATGTTGAGTTATTCCAAGAGAGGCATTCGTCTTCAACTAGGCAAACAAAAATACCACTTAATACATTAATGTTTTAGCCTAATGGACGGCAATTCCAAAGAGCTGGTGCATTCCAGGTGCTCTCAAGGTCCTCGTGTGCCTGTAACCTGGCCTCCTGCAGATCAGGCAAAGACCCACCCAGTGAAATTTTCCGCGTGTGCCATCTCTAGATGGAACCGCCATGTTAGAATCTGGTCTTCAGATCCATCTCTTCATAGAAATCTCTTTCACCATCTGCAATGAGAGCACTGTGCTGTGCATGTTTACAGCTTCTTAAATGAATAACAAACAGAGAAAGGAAGTTCCCTCTTCAGCGGTGGTCTCCTTGGCTTCCAAAAGCCAGCAGGCTGCATGCATCACCTTTTCTATCGCACAAGCGTGGAAACCATTTCCAGGAACCCAAACGCACTGGATCAGTCATATTCATCTTCCAGAGACTAGAAGAGGGACTAGAAGGTAGGCAGAGGTTAACACAGGGAATGCTTTGTACCTGCAGGGCATTAAGTGACCTGGATTTAATTAATTAGTCTTGTTAGAGCTTGTCTGCCAAGTCATACATTCGCAACATAAACCTAGTGACTTTCAATTTCATCATTTTATAAATTATGTGCCTTAATGACATGACAAACAACTGGCCTTATTTGGGGGAGATGGTTTTATCACTGGCGTTACCATTGGCCGAAGTAATAATGATACTGATTCTATAAAACTGGGCATACTGGAAATAATATTGTTCTTTCGCTACACAAAACGTGGAACAAATGTTACACAGGAAAGGGACGACCACCTCGCTTGCGATTCCGCACGCGAAGAGCGTGATACGTTTAAGCAGTCGCTCCCTCCCACACTACACCGAAACCAACGCACGACTGCACGGCCTGATCCCACCCAAAACGACAGGAAGCCGCAGTTGAGGAAGATCTATCAACCAGGAAAGGAAAATGCAACTCTGTAGGAAAAAAAAATGTATCCATGTGGCAAAAACTTAGGAAATGATAGTTTGCATTTATTTCCTTATTCCACAAGCCACAGAGACAGAAGTATTTGAGGTTTAGGTTCAAGAGAATTATTTAGCACTGTAAATCATAACTGTAAAAAGGTCAGGCTGTTCCGTTTCCCCTTCTCTGAAAACCCAAACTCAAACAGACCCCCAAGGGCAGCAAACAAAAGGAATGGTTTTACTGGAAACGTGAATATTACAGCCAAGCTGCAAAGCCAGGGCAGAACACAGAGGAAGCACCATTCACACCAAAAGGGTGAACCTTTTTATGTACCTTTCTCTAGCCCTTAACCCTAACCTGTTAAATTTGACCTTTGATCCTAGCAGATAAATGGAGAATATGTAAAACCACTGGGTGAGATTGAAACCCCATCCAAGGAGGTATGAGGGTGTTATGCCAAGCACGGTGCTCTTCCATTGTCTACTACAGATACACATGCTTTCTAGTTTGCCTTACAGCTTTGTGAAAACGCTAATGATTTTACACTAAACATTTAGCGTGCTGCAAAGCAGGCTGTCTGGACGGCATCGTTCGCTCATTGCAATGCACTACTGTGCTGGGAATATAGTGATAAGGAGACATTCTGAACAATCCAACAACTGTCTAACCAAGCACATTTAAGAAACAAACAACCCATACAGCAGCAGGTGGAACAGAGCAGCAAGGTAACCAGTAGGGGGCAGTATAACTACCAAGGTTCCTCAGCACTGCTAAAACAGATGTGAATGATACACGTTTGAGCCCTTCCTTTTTGTGAGGCTTACATGCTGAATGTCATGTCATCCGCGAGTCGCCCTTTGGCATCACACACAGTGTGGAATAGATCACTCATAATTAAACAAACAAACAAATACGATAATGAGAGCTCAAGTCATAAGACTTCCAAGACCCAGAGGCAGGTCTGTTGAAGCGATGGGAATTTTAACAGTTTGTCCCCCGCCACTCTCCCCATGACTAATTAAGCATTGCCGGCTAATTAAGAGAGGCACGCCATACCTCTTCAAAACACCGGATTAGGTAGAGGTCCCCATTCCCAGCACTGTGACACCATATGCGCTCTCTGCTTGGACCATCCCAATACTGGCACAGTAGAGAGTCAGCCAGTTACGGGGCGATGACACAGGCAGACGCTCAGCTATGACACCAGGAAGGCCAACATAAGACTCATCTGAACACCAGTTGCCAACTACTGACTTTCTGAAAGGCATAAATCAACTGTGACCAATCAGCAAACAAATGAAATTGAAACGCCCAAATTATAAATGTCCCCGGACGGCCTCTCGGACGCCTCTTTAACCAACGCAGTGTTTGTTATGCATTCTGCTCTTTCCCACATCCTCTTCCCCCATCCACCAGGAAGTCGCGCTGAGGTGAGATGGATGCAGCCCCCCCCCCCCCATAGCATGCGTCACAGAGGGGGTACACGGCGCCGCTCGGGTTAGTCAGAGGCCATCCTGCCAGCACGTCACAGAGAAAAGCATCACAAACAACCTTCCCAGCTGAAGCAGTCTCAGTCAGAGTTTAGCCTCAATCAGGCTAATCAGCCCTCGATACCAGCCCACCAGCTGGGAACTTCGAGAGGAGGAAGGGCACTCGAGCAGCGTTCCCCATTTAGATCGCCTTCCTATTTTGTAAGTTCCGTCTACGGAGCACCTCTTGGAGGAAGAAGTAAGGTATTTAGCGAAGTGTTGCAGTGATTAGCCATGTACACTTCTCTCCTGAGCATAGAGCAGAATATTTTACTGAAGCTATATGGTGTGGATACGTCTACATTGTTGCTGAATAATACTGAAGTTTTGTGTATGGGTGTGTGTATTTCTGCTTAGGGTAGTGTACCCCAGGTCCAACACATCTTAAAGTAATAAATAAAATTCCCACTGGAACAGTACACATGAATGTTTGGGATTTTAGGTTATTGCAAAGGTATTACGAATTTAAAAGAACGCGATGAGACTGCTTGTTAGCTTAACTAAAAAACAGCTCTGTTAGATCTATAATGTGGGTTTCAATTTACTATTACTGCATTCGAAATTAATAATTTGGTTATTACCGGTTGTTGTCTCTAATGTGAACAATGCTTTTATAAAACCAATAAATCTGCAATATTTTTACTGAATTAAGCAAGCGACCCAAAACTTCCTGTGAGCTCTGTAAATACAACTGCTGCTGCACTTTTAAAACAAACCACCGGTGCTGTGTGTGTCCTGATAAGGCCACCAGCCGCCCCAAAGTAGGAATATTCACACACGCGAGCGAAAGCGCTAATGGTGCCAGGGGGACTACAAACACCCGATGTGGCTTCGACAGCTTTGCCAGGCCAAGGGGACAGAAGCCGTCAGCACCATTTACAAACACTGAAGCATCACTTGGCAACAGAGACCAAGTCAGAGGAACACAGAGAAGCAGACAGAGGATTTAGATGACGGACCCCACACTAGAAATACAGACGGTGCCCACCCTCAAAATGTACAACAGAACAACTGCCTGGCATCAGTCTGGATTAAGTGGGCCAAACAGTAGTGGGCAGTGGTATGCCAGGCCAGATGTTTTAGGACCAGTTTATACTCAGTGCTTTCAGTGCGTACGCTTACGCGCGCAGTCGCTACGCAAGTGGTGCTGCTGCTCAGAATTCTGAGCATAGTTTGTGTCAGTCTGGAAGACTGAAAGTTACGTCCACCCGGAAGCAGTACAAAAAGTAATACATATAAACATACATGCATGAATACATGCATGAATACATGCATACATACATACATACACGCATACATACACATACATGCATACATACGCACGCACACACATGAAAACATTTATTTTCTCACAAACCTGTGCATGAGTGATTTAAACAGCAAGCATGAAAATGATTATGATTGGTTCAGAGACTGCAAGCAGATCTCAAGCAACAGTAGCAGTAACTAATTTTTGCTGCCACTTTACAATAAGGCTACCCTTATAAAGGGATTATTATTGCTTTACAAGCAGGTTATTAATTAGGTAGGAACACTGTAAATCATTACTAGACAATTATAAACAACTTATATCACAGTTTTCTTCTTATAAATGGTAGTAGCTCATTAATAAGTGGCAAAGGGTAGCCTTATTGTAAAGTGGTACCTATGTTTTTAGCAGATAGTAAGTTATGTTAAAAAGAAAAAAGTAATTAAAATTGCACAGCTTGCCGAGATGTTTCCTTATAAGTATAAATGTTTTATCAGAACTTAAACCTGCCCATCCTGAGCAGATTTTATCACCAACATTCTAAATACCACAACTGTAGTGATGCTGATTATGAAAATACCTTTTGCCTCATCATAATGTCAGTACAGCATGAAGGTATGCAAAAGCCTGAACATGAAAATTGCATGTGCCTGACATGATGTGGATATTAACACGGCCAAGCCCTACTTAGTATTTTTTGTACTAATGTTGCACTGTCCTGTTAATTATCTATAGTCTGTACAGAAGGCATTCAAGTAAGAACGTCATTGTACTTTGTACACTACTTTGTAAACACGACACTGCTTTCTTAGCTCAGACTGAATGGGGAAGAGAAGACACTTTAACTGGCATTAAATTTTGAAGATGTTGTACACAGAGGCACACAGTACTGTTCTGAATATTTTTTCCTCATGCATAAAGATGCTACTTTATATATGGGACGGTTAGAATTAAACACACCGTCCAGTAACAAAAGGCGACCCTACTGCCGCCAAGAATTTTGTTGGTCCTGCATCTCGCATGCGCGTTGCGGTATTTCCACGTGTAGTTTATTTTTATAATGAACATAAATACAAGTCGCATGTCCCTCCACAATATTGTCAGGACTGGTCCTCTCCCCACGACGCCACCATATGCGCACATACGACAGTGCGGTAATTCAGAATCGAGATTCATTGCTGAACACGGTACGATGCCACTCGCCATTAGTCCATGTCTCCCGGTCAAGGCGCCACTCCTAACACTGCGGTATCGTAACAGCAGTCTACATATGGGATGGTGAACTCGCAGTCCGGCTGAAGCCAGTCATCAAAACACGGTGTGGGATGACATGGCGTGTTGCAGAGTCTCCAATACCTGGGTCCATATGGCAGGTGCAGGGATCATGGGGTTCTGTAATGCTTGCCACACAATACAACGATCCTCCCTTGGCGTGGCCTGTCTTGGGCGACTGGAGCCTTCACAACGTGTGGGGGTGCCCCATCGGTTCCAACATATTGCACAATACGACCACCTGGCCTCATGCAAACCCACAATGTGACCCCTATCAAACTCCGTCAAGTGCTGGTAATGCTGTCTAATGCTACGAGGCATCCTCTGTGTCTGCTGACTAGACGTGCCAGCTCCTTGCAAATCGAATCATTTGCATACCCGTCGCTGACCTGCACATGTACCAAATTACATCTAAAATCAGCATCACTTCAGGGTGCTTAACTTTGACACTGAGTACTAAAACTAATCATAATCAGACTGTTCATTTGAAAAAAAGAATACTCACTGATTTCATCGGCTGACAATACTTATCGCTATTTGGCAATAAGAAATTATTGCAGTCTTTTTCAAAACACTGTACACCTTTTTTCTTATTTATGCTTTTTGGCCGATAATAGCTTAGACAACCAGAGATTATCAAAACAGTACTGTGGTTTATCAAGCTAGCGGACAGGAATACTAAATACCCAGATTTGACTAACAAAAGTAGCTGTTCTTAACACTCAATATTTTATATATGAAAGATCTCACAGGAACCAAGACATACAACATAACCAACATAAAAATCACAGCATTTATCATTTGTTGAACAAGTAACATTATGTCCCTGAGATCTTGAAAATCCAACAAGTAGGAGGGCAGCTTCCCAGACAGTCTCCGGCTACAATGACCAAAAGCTGAGCTAGAACCTCCAGGAAGTCATGACGGAGCTCCACCAGGAGACCAGGAAGCCAGGACCGCTGACAATGGACGGCTCCTTAAAGTCACAAATCATTTCCTTCTCTTCCCTTTGTGCTGGACTTGGCGGCATCGGCATTTCAGCTTTTATCTTTCTAAGCACTCTCAGGGGCTCATTCTGCTAAACGGCCACGGGACGAGGTGACAGTGATGAACTACACACACCCACACACACAAAACTTCCACTCAAGTGCCACATCCCATGTGGTAGCATGTAACCTTGCAAACTGTCATCCAAATGATGAAAAAATGTTGCAGTAAATGTTTTTATTTCGTCATCCGATGTATATCATCATATCGCACACTCCTAATGGCATCCATCCTATTCTACCACTAGTGCTAACAGCAGGCCAAAAGATTTTAAATTAGTACCTCAAACAAAGGGTTTTTTTTTTTTTTTAATATTCTTCCTAGGAAGTATTTCCTTTTTTTTTTTTTTAAAAAAAAAAAAAAAAAAAAAAGGAAATACTTCCTAGGAAGAATATTGTTCACTCCAGGAGGCAAAATATATCCTGGAGATGGTTCGATCTGCTTTTTTTGGTTAATATCTGGTATTCCAAATCACCTACTATGCCATGACCATAAATCACACGACTGAGAGGAGGGCCACTCTGAGCAGATGATGAAATGAGGTTCTATAGGCAAGCTGGTGCACCACAGGTATTACGCTGTACGGCGTCAGCAAGGGCTTTGGAATCCGGTCTGTGAGATGGAATCCCTTCAGCTCTGAGTAAAAAAAAAAAAAAAACAACTTTAAAAAGTGCTGCTGTCTGCATGTCTCTGCATGGTCTCACCATAAATTTATGAGATTGAGGTCTGGGCCCCAGAGGAAGAGGCTCATTCAGCTTCCACCCCCTTCAGAACCCAGACAATGACAACATGCAGCCGGGAGCCGGGAGCAGAGCCTGGTGTGATGAGAAGCAAGACTGGGAGACACCTGAGTGACCAAAGCGAGAAGGGCTGTGCCACACAAGCATCTGGTGCGTACAGGCGTGCATGCGCTCACACACACACACACACACACACACACACACACACACACACACACACACACAGACAGATCTTTCACATCAGCACACGTGGAATCCATAAATCGATTTCATCATCTTCAGTGTTGCTTAGCTACCTGCTTATGACATCATACATTCGCTAAATACAAAAGACACATAACTGGCTTGCAACTATCTTTTCAAAAGCTTGGGCAAAGCAAACACTGACTTGGTGGGTTGGGGGGAAAAGACGGCACGGTGCTCTCAGAAACATAGCCTCACCTAAAAAAGGCGTGCCCAAGAATGTCATTGAGCAGGATCTCGGAATCTCAGAACCACTGGGGAAAATGTTCAGCAAACACACCAGGCACAATTTCACAATTTTACCCTTTTTAAATTTACTGCTATGTATTCGCTCAGTTACTCATTCTCACATATAACCTGCCTATATTAAAGGATCTCATTGCCTTGAAATGAACTGGAATAAGCAGCCTCGCTTAAAAAGAAAAGTACAAAGAAATAAAATAAAGGCACAACACACCCATTTCTAAAAGTAATTCACGCCCTGATAAATGACACGTGGAAAAGGGTTTCTACTTAGACGGATGAGAACGCCGTTCCTCACCAACCAAAACAGGAGTGCTGTGTTTTTGAAAATGTTGCCATGGTGACCCTGAAAAAGCGTGCCGCAAACTTGCCATGACTAAACACACGCAAACACATGTACGCACATCACCAACACCATATTTTCACTCCTCCTCACCGACCACAACTTACGGGAGGCCAACATATAATGCGGTGACCTCATAGATGAAGCACTATCAGAGTTAAAGAGCTAAATGGCGGAAGAGAGACGCAATGAACAGCCTCTTCCCCACATAATCCATGATAGGGCTCAGACATAAAGGGTGCAAAAATAATAATATAGACAAAATAACCTTCAAAGCACTAGAGGCAAGAGTGGTATATGAATAAGGACCTCAGCTGCCAGATGCATCTCCAGCCTCATGCAGCAGGAGCTCTGCAGTTCGGGAGTCTGATCAGGTTGCCCTTCACAGGCCTGAGGCCTCTGGGCGGACATGTCAGACTAAGACGCCCCATCCAGTATCTCTATATGCGAGACATGGGGGAATCCAGACAGATGGTGAGTTTTAAGTCATTGGGTCACTCCACACCAGCGGGGCTTTCCTGAGATTCCTGGGTCACATCCTACCTGGATCAGAAAAAAATCTCAGAGATCCTGCTCGTCTAAGATTCCCATCAGCCCAGCTTTCGACCAGTTCTTCAGGTATTTCCCTTGCGGAATTCAATGTCATGACACAAAACGGCCTCGCCAGGGAATGGGAAACACACGGTATTAAAGATCGCAACATTTGGCAAGACTGTATCTAAAAGCTAAAGGTCCGTCAGTCCCGTGGCAGAACTGCACAAACGCTCCGCTCTCTCTGCGATCACCAAGACCCACACCGTCTTCCACGGTGACCGTCGGCCGCAGAACAGAGGAGGAATCGTGCGTACCTCCGAGAATCTGCGCGCTGCCCCAGAGCTGAGGCGCATTTCTATCCTCTGACATAAGGCTGGAGAAAAGTTAAAGTGCTTGCAGGCCTCCAAAGAACCCAAATGTCTTTTTTATTTTAGATTGGACACATTTTTCACCACCATAAATGGCTCTGTTCAGGATCCAAATTACCCCACGGCCCCCACCCAGGCCCGTCCTCTCCATGGCTGTAAGGACTCAAATGTGTTGGCTTATGATATGCGGTACTTACAACAGTGAACTGGTCTAGGTCTGAGAGATAGGGGCTTCGGTGGCGTCTCGTAAAGACTCCGCCCAGTTCAGTAGATTACCCGAAAAAACATAAAAGAACTAGAGCGACCTGCACAAGGATCTATCATCATTACTAACAGATTACCCCAAGACTACCCCAACTACCTATACTGTGCAGAGAAGTCTTACTCGTTTAGGGGTTTCTGTGATCAGTACTATAGTACTGTCTACATCAAAACTGCTGTTATACGATACTCAGAATCCCTGTAAAATCCTCCATCAAAAACTACTCCCAATTTGACAGTGGGGCTTAATAAAACAGCATTTGTGAGCAAAATTCCCTTTTAGCTGGCATTTAAACACAGCAACGGGAACAATGGGCAGCTCAAGCAAGAGGAAGCGCAACATCCTGGAACTTCCTCAGCCCAGAACGACGACAGACACTGTGAAATCAGTGCCAGAACGCCGTAGCACGCTGCCCATCGCTGTGCAAAATTCAGGTCAGTTTATAAACACAGTGTAGCCATGGATACTTCCCCATATAAAATTTCTCCAAAACTTCCCACAGGGTCAGAATCTGAGGCCGTCTTTGACTCGGAATGTTTCAGTAGAAGTCAGAAAATTTCACACAGCGAAAACTCATTGAAAAGGAGCCAGACGGTGTTGTGGTTTAAGAATAACTCTTGCACATACCAGTCTCAGAAGATGTTCCATTAAGAAAAGATTCTTCAACATAAATATCTTCATTAAAGTTCTATCTGTGCAAGTATATTCCAGAAACTTCAATTAAAGAAAATCTTCCAGTACAGAATAATTGTTTCTTAGAATTCCAATAAATTATTGAAACCTTGGAATTACCTCGTTTTATATCTTTGTTACTCATAAATTCACAGTTTATTACTGGCAGGAGTTCATTAGCTGAAGGTAAGAAAAAAATGCATATGGTATGAAAACATTTTTCAGTCCTTGTTGACCAAAAATACCTTGAAGCTTACATAGGTTATGCAACATTTTTATACATTAAAATTATGATGCAACTTCCCATTACCCAACAAGCATGTGTCTAATTTCAGTTTGTCAATGTTGACACTGACAAGACTGATGAAGGGATTAGGGATAAAGACCTGGACTGACATCTTTCAATTAAGGTAGCCTAGCTTAAAAAATTAAATCAATATTAGTCATCTAAAATAGATTACCATTAGTATGTCAATGCACAACAAAACAAAACACACCAAGAATTCACCTCGAAGGCAGAAACCCTTTTAGAGCCTTCCTGAAAGGACGCTTCTCCAACACACCAACTACCATACTTCTGGTACGGTACTTTTGTACTTCCCCTTTTCCACTGACTTCTGGTCGAGTACCAGTAGCAAAAGTCCCAGCAAGGATGAAAATGATTATGATGGTCTCCAATCCGAGGACACACGCAGCCCTCATGCAGACGGGCTTGATGGGCCGAATGGCCTCCTCTCTTCTGTAAATTTCTTATGTTCTTAAAAGCGCCAGAGGTAACCTTTAAACTGATTTTTTAAACATATACTAGATCATTTTGAAAAGGAAAAAATAATTAAAATCCCAAAGTTAACGAAGGTTCTTTCTATGACAGAGTAAAAATGTTTTCGCGAAAAACTCCCTGCGCTATAATGTCCGTATACACAATTGCAAGTAAGAAAAAGCCTGATCTTAATCTAGCTTAATAGCGATGTGAGAACTGCATGTGAATAATGTAATGTTGGTATTAATATCAAACATTGCCCAGCCCTATAATATACTACATCCAATTTTTCGAATTCGGTACAAAGTACGGTTGCTGGTGTGGTGTAAAAGTGCCAAAAGACCTTATAATCAGCCTGATTGCACTTTGTGTAGACTTTTCCCATCCCAGGCGATACCTTTTTCTTCCCACTCAGACTAACAACACTCCAGGTTTTTTGATGCATTCCACAGTGTTGTTTGCGGTGAAGGAGGAGATGCTTCACAGAATAGTGACGAGTCAACCATAAATGCTACATCTCACCTCGTCTAGCGTGAGCTATCCTGCAGGACTATAAAGTGTTATTTTTTTTAATCCAAGAAGAAATGGGAACCATATCTACACCAGTTTATTTCAATAGGAATACTTCCTCCATGTTGTGTGAGATTCCTCTGCGTAATCCAAGGGTGTGGTTGTTTAGAAGGCCTGCAATAAACTGGCATCCTGGACAGGTGATATATCTGCCATGTGCCCTGGGCCATCTGAGACAAGATCTAGGGCTTGCATCCCTATACTGGATGGATGGATGGATGGATGAATCCACCATCCTCTCCTTTATGCAAGCTCTCTCAGAAGAGATATGTCCTGCCAGGTTCACCAATAGAATGTGTAATTATGATTAATGGGCAATGATCAAACAATTTATTCTGACTTTTGGAAATTTATTGCTTTGCACAAGCATCAGATACAATCAAAGTAGCATTTTAATTGATAATTCATGTGATTCAAACATGTGCCAGAAATACCACTACGGAATGCACAAGGCAAAACAAACCACGTTAACATGACTCTGTGCCGAAAAACACCCACGAACACCACAGCAAACACCATAACCATAGCCCAACATGGTGATACCCATCACTTGTCATCAAGGAGAAATGAAAGAGGCGGGGAAATACCCTCAAGAAACAAGTACTCCGTGTGGTTTAATACATGGCAGAACCAACATCCTAACAGCAGCACTGTGACACCGCTATAAGTTCCGAGGCTAATCTACGGATTTTTATCCACATGTTCCTGAGTGATTAACAAACCACAAATTACATTAAAATGAAAAAAGCCATTTTATCTTCTGGATCCAAACCACAGGGAAACAAGTAAACCAGCTATAGACTAGATAAAAAAAAAAAAAAAAAAAAGTTAATTTGCAAAGAAAATAGAATTCAGTGTGACTTAGAGAACATATATAAATTTAAGTAGGATCTGCACCTATTTTTCAGCTTATATTACATCTAATCGTTTATGCTTTCCCTGAGTGCATAGGTAGAAATGGCATTTTAAGAAACGCATTCATTCAGTCTTGTCAGGGAACTGGACATTTCTGGTTTCATTCGTGACAGGACCTGCCTCAATCTATACTGTACAACAGTCGGAAGCCAAATCGATTACGATTATGTACTGAACCAGCCGAGTCGCTCATATCCCTACAAAATACTATAAATCGCGTTGATTTGGACGGATCACTTTGACGAAATGTCTCTTCCCTTCCGCTAGTTAACACGTTCATCCAGACCTAATTATTTCCCTTAATTATACCAAAATGAAGCCAAACAGTACAAGCAGTGTTACATAAGCGTTCCCTCCCATATGTATCACGTTCCATTCATCACCATTCAATTTGTTACACATATTAATTATATTGCTCCCATCGGAAATAATTGCACAACATGAGTTAGTGGAATTTTCGGTTTTCTGCGTTAAAGATACGAAGCTGGATAGTGACCTCAAACCATATAACCAAGCCTACCTAATTTCACATTTCCTGTCAAATACACACCAAATGCATGGCAATGACTAATAGACCGAGAGCTTCTGGATCGACAGGCTGGCTTTCTTTTAAAATGATTGCCTGTATTGCTGCAAATCCTTTTAAAACGGAGGGAATTTTTCGAGGCACACGCTGCATTTGCTGGGTAATTTAGTTGCATCGCAGAGCTCAGGATAGAGAATAAAAAGTCCCATCTACTTGAAAGCCATTCAAATCAAAGAATCACACCCAGCATACCTGATGCCGCCTGGGGTAGTTTGCCTAGGTAAGCCGAGTCAAGGTAAATACCGACCTAGGCAGTGTCTAACCGGAGAATAAAGTCATGCACACTCCACTGTCACATTGCAATCAGCTTCCTGTTTAAACGACCCAGAAATGAGCTGGATTCTGCTCGTGATCAAGCCGATACCGGCAAAAGTATAATCGGTAATCAGTCGGTAGGTCTTATTCTAAGTATTTATCTGAGAACTGTATAGTTCTCCTCGATTTTCCCAAAAAACTGAGCTCTTCGCTTTCGTCAGGGCTAGCAGCTTTCCCAATGATACACCTAACTTAATGTTCACCTAGCATCTCCAAGCCTGCAGAACAAGCGTACCTCTGTCAGGCTGAGATCTAAGAAACCCTTACCTGCTCTTTAAAATAAAGTGAAAAATATGTTAAGATCCAAGCGCGTTTTAAAACGATAGACTCGTCCTGCCGCAGGCTTCCACCCGTCCGCCTCCGCCTCTCTGCCTTGGCCGCTGGGACTCGCCTGTGCTCGCACTCCAGATCCAGGCTCCGGAGTCCCGGAAGCCACGCCCCCCACTCCCCTGGCGCCCCAGCCTCGTTTAAAGCTCCGGCGCTACAACCTGCACAGCGCTGCAACAAGCGCATCGGGCAGCCAATCCGCGTATCGGCTCGGCATCCTGAATCCCGCCCCCGATGAGCGATAGGCGGGGCAGAGACGGGTGAGGTGCCCGTCATGAAGACACCGAAATGTCTCTTTCCTACGGTCTTTGTGGGAGCTTAGTGGACATCTGGATTTTGTGTCCCAGATATACGAAGTATGCGCCCTATAAACCGCTTCTACCTGTTTTTTTTTACCGCTGTGGTGAACATGTGGTGGTTGTCACTACAGAGAGTATATAATTGTAGTTATATTTACGCGAGTTGTATAATTATTATTGTTCAATTAAGGATAGTCAGGGAGTTGCACTTTACATTTTAAGACGGGAAGTGTATTTAAATGTTAAGGCGATTTTTACACAAAAGTGTATTCAAGTATTCTTCAGAAATTAAGCGAAGCAAGACATGTTATTTACCACCAATTTGAAGAATACATGCTATGAAAAATAGAATAAGCATTATTGAAATGTGGGTTTTTATTAAATTTGATTTATACGTTAGGATGTAGCAGTCAAACTAGTTTCAAGAGTGGTTTGTCAGCCGGTGTGGCGTTTATTTGACACTGGGTGGCGCTATATCCCCGGATGCAGGTTTTCCGGAATTGTTGCAGACTTCACAGTGACGTTTTACATAAGGAAGGATAGATTAAATACTCCTTAATCTCTTTGCACAACTAAATAAGTGTACAGAAGAATAAAGGCAGTTAACAAAAAGTTAAATACATCTACTTAAAAGTGAACATTTTGAAAAATCTCCAGTTTTCCATAGCAAATTACTATTTACAAAAACAATATTCCAAATTAGTGGTTGATACTGCCTATCTGTCAATGCAAGGTGTCGGCATAATGTTGAAAACGGATCCAGTTTAGACCCCGAGACACTTTCACATGATACAGCGTAAATAGTGTTAAAACAAATGAAGAACTGGGTTGCTTCTACAGGGCAAAATGAGGTGTCATCACAAAATCATTGCATTATTTTTCTTTTTTAAAATATGCTAATATTTAAATAATGATATTTGCTATCAAACAAAGTGAGGTCTGTTTAAACCCTTTTGATTGTTGTCTCCAGCAGACATAAGATACACACAATAGTGGAGGACTGAATCTGTAAATACTACACTCACAGGCAAATACATTCAAAATGCATACAAAATACACACATATGTTGTCAGTACATGATTTAAAATTTGAAAATCATTTGCATGTGTGTCTGTGTTATAGTTACCCAGCTAAAATATCTTCACGTCTGTTTTGGATGTGTAACTTCCTGAAAACTGTATATCCCATACTTTACCTAATGTTTTTTTCCCCAAAATTTTTTGTTAGCCAATGTTATATTTTAACGGGTCTTTTTTTGTTCCTAATCTTACTGAGAAGTGAAGGTGGTCACAACTGATATTACATCATACTGTCAGGACATTTCATATAGTTCTGTTATTAGAATATTTCACTTACCCTTCCTCGACGTGGATTTCTTCTCAGGTGCCTTTTCAGGGAACTTTTTTGGAGCATCAAATGCCTTCAGCATTTGTGCCACTTTCAAGGAGACCCCTTGATCCATGCTCCCCTCAGCCTTTGAAGGTCTCGTCCCATCCCGGCGCTTCGTCTTTTCCCGCACGTGGGTTGTATCCTCTACGAGGTCGAACGCGGTCTTAGACTTGGGAACATTTCGGAGCAAGGCTTGGGAATCTTTTTCAGAGAGAGACCAATCAGGCTGCAGGGCATTTTTGTCAGTTTTTACATCCTGCAGACAAATGCTTTTATCCTGTTTGCTGTCAAACTGCACATTGTCCCTTGAAAGGCGTTTTACGAGATCTGATGAGGATTTCGTTTCTGCACAAGCTTGTTTTTCAGCAGAATCTGTTGTTTCCATGACTCTGTCATCTAAAGGTTCTGTACATGGAGTTTCGGGGACATACATGTTGGATGACAGCCTTTCATTTTTAGGAGACAATTCATCTGTAAGCAGGGAGGAAGCATCAACAGCAATAAGCCTTGGGGTCCCATCTATAGATAATGCTGATGACATTTCATTTTCTTTTCGACGATCAGTCGGAATAGACCTGGATGACTCTTCTACGGATTTGGATATAATCACAGCTTGCTCATTATTTGTGATATTCCCAAAGGTTGAGAGATTCGTACTGGACAGATACGCAAATCCCTCTGGGTATGTTGAGAGCACATCTGAGTTTGGCAGTTCTGACTTTTGCAATTCTGTCTCAGGGGACCTTTGAGTGTATGATAGGGTGACTTGAGCGGATGAAGCTAGACTGCATGCTGGAAAGGCTCCGAGTAACTCAGGAGTATCCTTCGAGGAAGCCACTTGTGTTTCTACAATACCACTGCCACTGAAATCAGACCTGTTCCAGCCAAAACTACTTCCTCTTGCTTCCTCTTTGTCAAGTTTAGACATTTGTGTCTCGCCTGTAGATGTCCTTTCCTGCAGCCAACATCCTGCAACTTGTTTTTCCCTTTCTTCTGTATTTTGGTGGATTGCTGAAGTGTCAAAAGTGTGTCCACGTTGCAATGCCAAAAGATCAGTTTCTTCTTTTTTCTGGGACTCATCTGAAGGAGTCGTTGAAAGTTTTGGATGTGTAACTTCCTCTTCCTGTTTCTTAGAGTCAACGATTGAACCTGTTTTGATTGAAGCAGAACCCACAGTATTACTGGGGGCATTTCTATCAGAATGAAAAGCTGCAGTGAGCTCAGCCAGGTCGTCGTCATTTTTACTTGGGATGTTGGGTGATTCACAGCTCAAGATAAAGTCCAATGGGCAGTTGCCAAACACTGCAGAAGTTCTAACTTCAGGAGTCGTCCATTCAGACTGGCTTGGCCCACTCCATATAGAAACAGGATCTTCATTTTTGGTTTCTTCATCCTTACGAAGTTGACAGGTCTCCCCTATCCCTTCAAAAGAATCCATTTGATGTGTGGTGTTTTCTGTTCCACGATTCTTCTCTGATGAACCTCCAATATGCAAAACTTCAGAGATGGACATCACTTCCGCAATATGATCCCCAGGACTGGAGTGTGACTGGTTAGATAAGTTATCAGAATTTTCTCTGAGAAATTCATAAGATAAATCCTTCCTTGTATTCACCCCAACCTGGGCATGCTCTACATCCTGTTGTGGAAGATCTTGTGGGTTAGTCATTGAGGAAAATTCATTTACAGGAATAAAGCGCTCAATATCTTGGCTTTCCAGGTAGACAGGCCCAAAATCATTAGGGGTTTTTTGGAATTTTTGGGGTCCAGTCTTTGCTGTGGTTGACTGGGTTTCTACAGTGTGTGGCTCTTTTGTCCCTTTGGAATCTTCTCCCTCTCTTAAATGTGCCATAAAAATACCCACATTTTCCAGTAAATTGACAGAACTTGGAGACACCTCCTCAATGATTTCGAGGGGCTCACAAAAAGACACTTCCTGGTCTCCCTCCACATGAGAGGAACCAATCTTGATGTCATCACTTGTTGTCAATTTACCCATATATCTCGTTTCCACTGTTTTGGAGTCAGCAGTCTTCTTACCTTGTTCTTTCTCAAGCAGCACAAAATCTCTCATGGTTCGCTCCACCAGCAATTCACTCACAACCTCAGAAGGGTTCACAAGTGGAACGGAAGTGCCGTCAGAGATGACCTCGGAGTCAGAATGAAGGGCCTCTTCCTCGACATACAGTTCAAGGCAACCCCTGCTTCCAACTTGTTGGTCTGTCCCGCTCTGCACCCTGTCCTCTCCATTGCCTAACGCAGCTTCTTCCTGGCTCATGGTCTTGGACGACTGAGGATCAGCTGTGGAGGACTTGCTGCTCTGTGCTCTCTTCCCAGGGCTCTTCCCGGCATCTGGCTGCAGTGGAGGTGGCATAGCAGCCGAACCACCGTTGTCTCCTCCCACTTCACCCTCTCCCCCCTCGTCTGGGCGGCTGTTCACATCGTTCTCCAGAGCAGGTGCCGCTGGCTCTATGCCTGGGCTCTCATCCAAGTCAGCTTTCCGCAGCTCCTCCCCGACTTCGCCGGCCCCCAGCTCCGGGTCCCCGCTGTCACCCCCCTGCCCTGGACTTCCAAGGTCTCTGCCTAGTTTCTCTGCACTCCTATCCATGTGCTCAGCCTCTGTAGGTCTGTCCAGCCCCTGTCCCATTCTTGTCTGCAGAGAGAGAGAGAGACATTGCGTCAGCCCTCATGCTGAAGCGGCCGACTCCCCATGATGCCATGGGTTTGGCATGCTGGCCCCAGTCTGCTTATCGGAGACAGGACCCAGTGCCTCAGAGTGTTATCCCACACCCACTCCCTTCCTGCCCCTGGAATGGTTCTTTTTGTTCATATCTGCATGGACCAACTGAGTGCAAAAAACACTAAATGCAGACTGAGAACCTAACAACAATCCTCCTTCACAATAAGTAAGTCTATGCTTTACGCTCTTATTCAAAGCAATTTAATACTTTCATGATATTTCACTGCAGCATCTCAAATATCTTGCTTAAGAGAACGACAGTGGAGCCCTGCGTGGGACATGAGCCAACAGGTAAAGTGTCAGTTTCCTTAGACACTACGCCACTTGCTGCTCAAATTAAGAGCAAACATTGAGAACCATTGATATTCGTGTTCTAGCACAATGTGAGCTTTACTCCCAACTCACTTACCGTTCAGAAACTCTGACTCACCCAAGGTCAAGCTCATTCCACAGAAGTTCTCTTCACCGCTGTGGATGCTCATTGGATGAGCTGGACCATGTCTGCCACCCAGGCTCATCTGACCAATGGTGGATCATTTGTTTCTCAAATTATACTAGTAAAATGTGCGTGCCGCAAGTAGGTATTTGCATTGCAAAATCGTTGGGTTTTGCATCAAATTATTTTTATTTATAACGCAATACAGCACATTTGAGTTACTTTTGTGAATTGTGAAAAAATATTTGGTGTGAATTCTCTGTCCCTTGTCAGCTTTTATCTTTTGTATTACACTCAGCATTATTCAGCAGTAAGGGACCTGACACGATCTCTGTGTGGCAATTAGAAATTCTGGGCCCCCTGACAAAATGTCACCTCGGGCCTCATCCATCACCTCCCATGTACAGCCTCACCCATCCAGGAATCTGCCAATGTGTCCGTGCCCGTGCCCCTACCGTGCCCCTCATGGCAATCATTTGTAAACAGCTGTGTCTGCAGGATGGCCAATCCCCAAAGCTTTAGCCATCCACCCTATCTGCAGGACGGGAAGTTGGTTCTAACGTGTGTGTGATCACAGCAGGCTTCCCGTAATTGTACCAGCAGCAGGCTCTCGCAGCCGTGTCCTGTGTGTCAGCTGGGCGGTTCTCGAAGACTAGTGGCAGAAGGGAGAAAAATCACAGCGCCACAAAAATGGGGGGTAGATCGGCCTGTTTTTCATCAAATCGCGCCTTTTTATCGCTCAGTCTATCATGCAACAGTGCTGAATATTATCCAGTGACGTGCCTTTCCATACAGGGGATTATTACCACCACATATCATCCAGATGGGCTCATTACAGTTAGCACAACATGTCTGTAGCGCTTTATGCTGCTCAGACTAAACTCAATCTGCAACCGCAACAAATACAGTTACGTACAAGTAAAGATATCATGTGTATGTTTATATAAACATGTAAGGTTTTAAATTTAAAATATCAATGATACAAATGTAAAAATCTGCACTGCTATCATTTTAGGCGCAAGTAAAGATGTTCTTCTAGCAAAGGTGAGTAATGTAGCTGAAGTACAAATTCGGAAATTAAATACTGTTTGTGTAATACCGAAAAAACCAAGCCTACAGACATTTTCTTCTGACATCGTGGCTTTAAGTAAAATTTATTTGTGGTGATAATCTGAACAAATTAGCCTGTAGAGGAATGGCAGATGCTAAAGCCTGTGAAATGAAAACAAACGAAATAACTTCACATCGGTCTTTTAACCGTTTCTGAGTCCCATCCGAAGAACTCAAAGCACACGCACTCAGTTTTCACCTGTGTTTTAAAAGCCACATTCCGCAAAATAGCTGGATGTTGTACATGCAAACATGCAAAAATAGAAAAATCAAGTTTAAATCGCCAGATGCATAACTCTGTAAGATTGCAATACTAACAGCCAGGCGATGTTATAGGGCCCGCAACCCACGAAGCCACAAGGGCCTCATTGTGTATAGCTCTGTGACCGTCTCACTTAAGGCGAATCACTTGACGTCCTTGTGCTCCTCTTTACCGCAAGAAGTGAAACATGGGGGGAGTAGGAGGATAGGAGAATGGTCCGAATGTCTGTGGACTTAATTCCGATTCCCGATTACTTTTTTCCGCGATCTACATGGAGCCTCCGTGGGATCAAACCTGAGGAGGCGTGGCCGTGGTAAGGATGGTTAGTAGATAAAGGGACTCACCGGTTAGGTTGGATGCTGCAGGGTGCTCCGTGCACTTCCAGGAAGAATTATAGAGTCTCCTTTGTCTTTGCGAAGTTAGGCGTCCTGCTCTTACCGCCCCGGCAATGTGAGTCTCATCTGCCTCTGCAATAGGCATTCAGGGTGATGTCAGACGCTCATTTGCTTAATGCAATAAGTTTCTCTCTGCGTCATACGTTTATCAATTAAAACGTCCCCTCGTCATTCTTGTGTACCCGTTTAAATACTTGGAAATCATGTTCGTTCAGATATTCCTCCTGGACGATACATATATCCCACATTTAAATGACACCACCACAACGATATTTTAACAATGAAGAGATATTTCGCAATTTAATTATTGCTAATTGAAGTTTGGTGTATAAATAAACCCAGTCTGTGCTATGTGCGTTAATGGCGTCTCCTTGTGTGAGAGGAGCAAAGTAGACAAATCCACAGAACTTCAAGGAAATCGTAAGAAAGTAAATTTGTTAACCTGTAGTGATGGACATGCCATTGTAAATGTTTATACCTGCCTTGGTGTTAAAATCATTTAAATAGGTGACTTTATTTAAAGGTGTAATTGTTTCAGACAATTGACAATTAAGGTTTGCGAAGTTTGTGACTAGTGAGATGAGATTATTTCTCAGTTCTGTTCCAGTCTTGTCAATCTTATTTTATGATTCTTTATGGATGTTATCAAAATGGTGATTTGCATCTCTCCTTCTCCTTAAGTATGGTGTTTAGTGCATGAAAATAACCTCTTCTTTAACATTTAAAAAATAATCTTTGACTTCAGTGATGGCTTTCCTGCTGAGACAGTCTGCAGCTTCATGTTCTTGGGCTGCAAGGCCAATCTACCCTATAGGCAACATAGGCGATCGCCTAGGGAGCGTTTTGATTAGGAAGTGCAAAAAAGTAGCAGACCCGTAAAGAACATGTATTACGGTTATTTGCACTACTTTTCACTTTTCGTCTTGTGAAACAGATGCCAGCTTGGTAGCGATTAGCCGGATATCCTGTGCTACCGGAATGTTTTGAAGAGGCTGATACTCCTGAGACGGCTAAAGAGCTTTGGGTCGAAAACCAAAACCCTGGTGAACTTCTGCCGCTACACCAGTGAGAGCATCCGGACTGAATCCATCAACGTGATCGGGCAACCTAGCTGCACAGGACCTCGGCTCACTGCAGAGGACCGTCCAGACGGCTTCAAAGATCATTGGCACAGATCTTCCCCAGCTTTGGTCCATCCCACTGTCTGCCGCCAGACGTGGGCAGCAGCATTAGGGACACCAGAGGCCCAGTTCATACCCTCTGCTCAATCCTGCACTCTGTGAATTGCTACTGGCCATCTCTACCTGCACAGCCCTCTCGGGTTGCTAAACAACCGGTGACCTGTAACTGTCCGTCCCACAACCGGTACAATGCGCAGCTCCGTCAATGTACTTTCACCACATTGTGTTGATCTGCACATCATCCCCCATATTACACTACTTATCAAAACATCTTTTTATCCTTGTACTGTCCAGTATAGCACAGCTGTTTGCCCTAACCCCCAAGTAATAAGTCTCCACCCCACCCCCCTTCCATGGCACAAGATTTTCACTGTGTTCCCCCCAATACATGTGACGAAACTTGGGAAACACAACAAACTGTTTAGAGAAGGCATCCACGAAAAGAGCTTTTCTGTAGGTCACTGTAGTTGTTTTCCCTGGAAATAAAGCAGCAGCCTAATACGCCATGCCAGCATTACTGGGCCGTGATGGCGGTCGTGCTTTCATGTGAGCTTACAGCCAGAAATACCAACTGCAGGTCCTTCTTACCTGCAGGGGTGTGGCTTCTTCACTTACCCAGAGCTCACTTATTAGGATAGTAAATCATCCTATGTGGTGTTTCAGGTGCAGGTTACGTGTTGATTATAACACGTCTTTCCCTAAAACCCCCAGAATTTGGGCGACTCCCATTTATGCAGTATAAATGCACAATGAGACCATGGACCTAATGGCAACAAAGCTGTATATGGGTGTGATAAATGCAAGGAATACAATTAGTCATTAATAATTCCAGTCCATTTATGATGCTGTTTAAACATCAAGGTTTACTTTTGCACTGTTAGATAGAATTTCAGTCCTTTGTCTTGGGCAAAGGAGGTTAAAATGTCACCATAAACAGGCTCTGGTTGATGTGGCATACATGTATCAGAAGTAGCCTTGATCATAACCTGATGGTGTGTGGTAGCTTCACACAGTAGGGGGCAGTGTTGGCACACCAGGAACCTCTTTGGGCCTATTGTGGTTTCTTTCACCTTTTAGCGTAAGCAGACCAAGGCTTGAGACTGGAGACCTTGCAAAGCCTGGAGGAGACGACCCTTACAGAAGTTTATACTCGGGAAGCACGAGATCAGTTGTTTTTGCTTGTAAATGGAGATGCAAGCTCGTCGAGATGGCGGTGATAAGTCACTAGTCTGTCCCCTATATATACAGCCTCATACAGCTGCCCCCCTGGTCCCCGACAGTGTCACAGGCATCAAAGTCGGACAGAGTGAACATTGCTGCAGAGTGATAGGGTGGAAACCCTACGTGATTCAACCAAAAATCACCTTCTAGTCACAGGTGATACAGGCCAATTAGACTCATCCTGATGCTTCATTAAAAGACATGCAGATACACCAAACTCAGGCTAAATATCCTTCAGGGGTGCTGAATGTTTCCTCCAGCAAATATGCCTGGAAGCCCACTGAGAGAAGGCTTGGCAGGCTAAGGCCTGCTGCTGCTAGTACACCAGCAAAAACAGCTGGCAGAAGCACATCTACGCAATTGCTTGGCAGAATGGGAGAACTGGTTTATGGGAAAGGGAAGAGAGAGGGGCCGGGGAGGGCCGGCTCGCTCCCCAAATGTGATGTAAGGCTTTAACAATGGCTAATCAGAACCTGCCAAGCCATGAGAGAGGTAACACACGCACTCACCGGATAGAGAGTGAGACCCTGTTCTCTCGCCTCTCAGTCTCCACAGCAACACCAAAACAGGATACTTAAACAATACAACAAAAGGCATTTTGGGTTGGCCAGATTTTTTTTTTAATGGACTGTCAATGCAGACCAGCGGCCGTGCCCAGAGCTCCTGTGTGCTCTGTGCGACCACGGATTTCGTTGGGCACAATCCACGCTTAACACCCCCCCCCCCCCATTCGGAAACTGACCAGATTCAGTCTAAGGTACTGCCTAGTGGCAAAGCTCAGCCAGCATGCCGTAACTCCGAATGGTAGCCCACCCGGAACCCTGATCCAGTTACACTTTATAGGGTTGTTGTTGCACAGCCCGCCAAAAACATGATGAACATGACCGTGGTGTCCAAATTTTCCCCTGTTTTTCCTTTCTTCCCTTCCCTCGAGGTCTGAAAACCGGACACCCACAATTTCCCCGCTGCGCTCCACTCACTTCTGTCAACTAGAACAATAACACCACCCTGATACGGATCACAGATGAACAAAGCGCACTTCTGACCTTGGAGGAAGTGTCTACCGCCTTTTCCATCTATTTTTATGATCCTTTCCCCCGAAGGGATGATTTATAATGGAAACATTCACAGGTATAAAAAGCATAAAAAGCAGTTAATTCCTCTACCAGCCCAAAACACTGTTTATAGTCCCTAAAGTTAAACAGTTTTCGGTGTGTAAATTTAAGAAAGAAGGGAGCATTGTGGGAAATGTTGAAGTGCGTTGTGAAGAATTACTACACTCCATTTTACAAGCACAGCTTAAATCATTTGTTTTAATTGGCCTTGGTGAGTGGAGCAAGTTAAATTTGCAAACAGCCTTAACATTTCAATTACACCATTGCTTGTAGACGTTTTTCATTACACTGCTGTCAGTTACATTGTGTTCAGTTGCTGGGCCTCTTTTATTGGTTAATTGTGGGCGTGCAAGTTGTAGGGAGGAATCTTTCGTGAGCCAATCATATCAACCTGGCAGTATATACAGTACATATTTAAAGACAGCAAGAGTGAGACATAAGGGAGAATATTACTCATTTACAGACTAGTTGTAAAGCAGGCAGAGTGCATAAGCAGGCACTGACATCACATCATTTGGCATGGGTTGTAGATCTGAATCTGACCCCAGCTGAGTGCGTATTTATGTGTATGCAGTTGACATGTATTCATGTTTTCCCTCCGGATTTTCTAGGACCTTCCCACACTGCAAAGATTAGCGAGTCATACTTGACGTTAACGTGCCATCCAGTGTCTATACTTCACTGAGGCTTCCTGGGACAGGTCCACCATTATTTCTTTGCTAAGTGGGTAAATCATTATTGAATATGGATAACATATTAAACACTTTCATGTCAAAATAACCCAGTAGCTAACTGTCAAAGAGGTATAGCAGTATTTTTTATTTAGATGCTTATTTTCTATGGCTTTACCCAGAGAGATACAGGTCTGTGGTGGTTATTTGAATTACGCAGCGTAATTCAGGGATACAACAGCAGAGCTAAAAATGCAGCTTTTTGGTCACAAACGTAGTTCTTATTGGCGTTTTATTAACGCTAAATAATAGCTGTGTGCATGCTGTCATAAATAAAGATAGCCAATCAGAATAGTTAAGTGAGCAATAAAATGAAAATCTTTTATTTCCATAATAAACACATACAGTACGTTGTTTTAACAAATGTAAAAAAAAAAGTGCAGTATGCATTTAAACTACAGCAACTTTACAGTACAAAACAAGATACTGCACATACTTAAATATATTTCTTTAAAAAACTAAAACAACGACACGTCCTGACAGAAGACTTGGTGGTGGCTTATGGTCTTCTCTTTTTTTAAAGTGATCTTTGATAATCAGCAGAGAGTCGTGCAGTGACAGGGAAGCTTAAGGGTCTCGGATGGGTTTGTGCTGATGACACTGAAAAGAAAACCCTCTGTTTCCTAACGGTGCCGGTGTCACCGAGTCTGTTCGCTAAGTGGGGATCCTACTCTACAGCCTCTTCATTGACTTTCATCACCGATGCCACTTCAGGTCATCCGTCCTAGAGAACTTTGGAATGGAAACCTTTGGAAATAAAAAATCTGGCACAGTGAGCATAATGGAAGAGGGGGAAAGGGGGGTAAACAAGTTGCACATTTTCCTTCCGTCTCCGAAGAATTTAAGGATTTGGGCCAGGATGCTATTGGGCCGGCTTACCCTGCTCCGGCCTCCTCGCGCACAACACGACTGACGGGGGGGGGGGGTCCCGATTGCACGGGCGACACCGTGGCGGCTTCACAGCTTAAGGCACTTACATATGAGGGGAATGCGTAGCGCAGCGAAGCCGCGGGGGCTCCTCGGGAACGCTGTTTCTGGCTGCGGTGTCAGTGGCATGGGGGGAAATTACGGGGGTGTGGCTTGGGGAGGGGGTGTGGGTTGGGGAGGGGGTGTGGCTTGGGGAGGGGCATGGCGTACAGCAGTGGGTTCAAGCTGACTTAAGCTAGCTGGCATGTAAACACATACACCCACCTAGGAACACATAATTTAGCCGAACAGAGGAGAACCCCGTCGGGGCCGTTGGTACTGTGCTGCCGGTGGTGTAACTGTGTGGATGACAAACACCCAAATGTAGGTGTGAGAAGCAGAGAAGAAGCTCTGTGAGGAACACATCACACTTTACTGATAAAGTGACATACAGGTGTGTATCTACAGAATAACTATACCCACACAGGGACACACCATACTAAAAAACTGAGTATTCACAACAGATTTTCCTTCAAATCACATTAGACCTTGTTAATTCATCAATTAGGCATTTAATTTATTTAAATGGTGTGTGTAGCTGGTTACTGGATATTGCTTTCACCACCTACAGGGCCTAGCTGGGCTCAAGGGCAAAAAATAAAGCAAAAAAAAAAAAAAACACTGGATCAAATCTCACATTAAATGCAGCTCACCAATCTGCTGGCTGTCGAACAGTTTTCACATCCAGTTCATGGGCCAGCCAGTTATCCTAGAATGTCACCAGCAATGTTGGGCATTTCAGGCCTAGAAGCTACAAACCCAGCTTCTTATTTCTTCATCCCAACCAGGTGAGTAACTCTGTGATTGTGACTCTATATGCTCAACTGGTTGGTAGAAACAAAATCTTGCTCTGGGTTTGCAGACTCTGCACCTGAAATGCCCAATATTGGTCACCAGCTTTTGATCCCTTGAAACTCCCATTATCAACAAAAAATGATAAAGTTTCCAGAACATTTGGTCAACAAGGATGAGACTGTACAGTATACCCTAAAATGCATAATTACATGTGAATTCTTCAGTATCTCTCAATTGTGCATCCTTAGGTGGTGAAGCCCAGTTCTATGTGGGCGTTTCAGCCTCACCCACACAGACAGGATGCAGTCTGATCATGTGATGTGATTCATCATTGTTATTTTTCAAATAAATTCACAGTAACCATGTAACATTGGTGTTACACGCAGACGCACACTCAGCTCACAAGTGTCTGATATACACGATTGACTGCATAGTATGTTAAAATAAAATAAATCAATGGTAGAATAGCATAAGTTTGCATACACAACTCCATAAACAACTTGCATATTATGTGCCAATTTTTTTTTAAATAAATACAAAAGGAAATAAATAATTCAAAAGACATCGGTTGACGTACCCTCTGGAATGACAAAAGCACAGAGTGCCAGTACAGAGAGGAACAGTAGCAACATAACTGATTTATAAGCACCTGTGACATTAACAACCATGGACAGGAAACCCTTGTTAAATCCTCAAACAGAGCTTTAACAGCAGATGTAAACTTTTGCAAGGAAACATAGGTCGTCTTCTCAAAAACGGCGTCAGACCTCATAGGCCAGAGTAGGCAGAATACCAGCTACTGCAGGAGACGGAGTCATGAACCTCACTACCCCAGACAAAGGTACGGCCCAAGTACGGTTGGCACCCTCAGTTACTAGCGTGCCTTTGGATTGGAATGAAACATGGTTGGTGCACTTCATATCCAAACAGGGAACCGCTGGTCAACAGACAATAGCCGGAGGAGAGGATCTCGTGGCTGCCGCATGGCATTCTGAAGCCTAGCTGGTCCATTTGACATCAATGTTGCCTCAGACGTTTGCATTCCCACAGGCCTGCAGAATCACGCAAGGCGCATTGGCAATATTTTTCCGTTCAAGAGCCCAGGTCCAAATCGCAACATGTTCACAGTCGGGCCTCGTGAGAAAAGCACACAGGCGTATCTTAGGAAGCAGCCTGCCGGCTGGGACAATCTGCCAAATTCCAGCAGTTGAACCAAGACAAAATATAAGACGACAGCTTGGCTTGAACTTCACACCTCAGAGGAACCACCTCCGAATGAAAACCATAGACATGCCCAGAAAACAAACAAACAAAACAAAAAAATGGAGAGGGGAGATTTTTCAGGCCCTTATGTACCCAAGCCTGAGTTCTATGATCACATTACAATCAAGTTCGCTGATATTACACCGTCATACATGCCAACTTCAGTCCTCTTTAGAAAGAAAATGATAAACCCTACAAATGAACAGCCCATTGACGCTGTAAATCAAAGAGGTAGAAAGTTATCACTTCAAAGAAAATCAGACTGAGAAAAAAATAACTGGGGTGTGTAGGAACATAGGTGGGCATGAGCACCAAGCAAAGCAAGACAGACAACCACCACCCCCATCACATCACGCGACGCAGAGCAATATGGGAATTACCCGCATCTGCCTGTATGAAAAGCCATTGTCCACATGTCTATTTTTTCCACTGTTATTTTCTATCAAAATATAGAACAGTTAATCTTCAAAGACATCCTTCAGAATGGCTTGTGAGCTCCTGACACAAGCAATTAAAACAAACAAACAATCAAACAAACAAAAAACGAGGTAACTCAAGAAGCAACATGTGGTTAAATGAGCTTCTATGGCTTGGTTGTGGAACCTGAAGATTCGCCTTGACTATTTGTTCTCTTTTAGTGGTATTTTATTCCGCTCCACTGTAGGCACAAAAACACACCATCCCTAATGTTTTTAGCAGGGTCTCCGTGTGATCTGACAGTGTGCACACTGGGAGCCTGCTGTCCGGCCCCCCCAGAATCAAGCAGCGCTGCTCTCTGTTACTTCGGAAACAATCCGTCAGCACCTAGGTTGACGTCACTAGACACACATTCAGAAACCTTAGTGGAGGAAGTTGCTTAAGGAAAATAAAATAATTCATACGTGAGCTACATGATTCATTTCGTTTTAAGGGCACAGAAAAGCAAGCAAAGAAATGATTAACACATATGTAAAACTAGCTTTAAATATTAGTTTTTATGGAGAGCGGTATGTGAGGGAGAGTGCACTCTTACTACAGCCGGCCAGTAGGGGGCGCTATAAGGTCACCTGTCTCCTAGAGTGCAGTGTCACAAGGACAGGGAGAGAGTTATTGCTTTCACCAGTCGATCATTTAACATTTGAACTTAGTGGCTTTGCCTCTCACAAATACTCTAATGTGTATATTCAGGGAAACTGGCCAAGAAACAGATGTAACAGTCCAGTAGCTAATTTAGTGCAACTGCTCCCCATTGCACATAACAGTCTAGTTGTTACAGATTTTGACCGGATGATCTACCGTGAGGGTTTTGTTTAAAGTTTTGCAAATAAAACAAAAGTGGCTCAAACCACTTAAAGGCTACTTTTAGGTAGAGAGTGTGGGGGAATGTAAAAGACTCAAGATATTACTATTTCTCACAAAAGCCTCCAGAAAGTTCTGTGATTTTATTTTGTCTGTCTGATGGCATGTCCCAGCTGTTCAGCGTCCCATATTGTACGTCAAAACACGCCACTGTGTCGGGCTGCCTACGTTTTACACGGCTCACACAAATATGTTTCATACCTCGAGCTGGATGGGGGGGGGGGGGGGGGGGGGGTT
>JAODKF010000046.1:37685092-37705509 GCA_026779585.1 Mormyrus proboscirostris
CCCCCCCCCCCCCCCCCCCCCCCCCCCCCCCCCCCCCCCCCCCCCCCGGCAGATCGCTGGGCAAAGCAACGAGGAACATTCAACAAGATACACAAGCAGATTTCGAAAGCTGCTGTCTGTTTGTCTGAGGGGAGCCGTTCTGCTCGTTTGACCTCCTTTAACCCCATTTTTTGCCTCCAGTTAACCTGCACACATATTCAGTGAGCTCAAGCAAGCAGAATCTGAACCCAGAAATCATCAAGCGATATTTGGATTCTTCATAAATATGATGTGGCGTTATATTAATATACATATATTTTTATATATTTATATATATATATATATATTGTATATCTATGTACATATGTTACAGTCTGGGACCTAGAGGTGCCCATTACTATCACTTACACAAGCCTGCCTGACTGATTTCAGCTGGGGTCAAAGGTCAGATGACCCTCGTTCTGTCAGCTCCTTGGGCTCGTAGGTGGCAGACTCGAGAGCTCCACCTCCTTTTCCAGGATGGTCCGGTCCCGCTGCCAGTCCCAGCTGCCTCCGGGCTCTGGTGAGAGGAGCGGGGCACTGGTGTCAGAGGGGGAGCAGGTGGAAGAGAGGTCCTCCTCTGAGAAGGTGAGGCCGCCCAGCTTAGCCAGGGAGCTGGAGCGCTTCAGGTGTGAGGGGACGGTGAGGCCGGCCAGCCGCATGCGCGCCTCGATCTCCTGTGTGCGCTGCTGCACCAGGCCCGGCTTGCCGCGGACACTGCGCAGGCTGTCGCTGCTGGAGCTGCGCGTCAGCGGCGAGGACGTGGGTGTCGACATGCCCTTAAGGGGCTCCCCCAAAGGCCCCGGAAGGGGTGAGGGCGCCCGTGCATCAGCCTCCGGCGAGAGGCCCAGGTCCACCTCCATGTCCTCCACGGCATCCTCTGAGGAAGTGTCCATCTGCTCTGGGACTGAGAACGCCCCCCCGGGGTGCAGGCCATCCACCGGGAGGCCTGCAAGCTTCTCCAAATGCTCGGCACGCCGGCGAACTAGGCCGGTTTTCTGCAGCTGCAGCAGCGCCCCCTGGTGACTGGTCAGGTACCCAGGAGTGGCTGCCGACAATCCAACTTCCAGGCTGAGCTTTAGTGTGGCCAAACTCGTAATGGTGCCCCCTGGGGCCATGCCCCCATCCCACCCATCCTTGGCCGGCGGCTCACTTGTGTCCAAAGGAGAATCTAGTTCAAGCCGCGGGTCCTCGCAGGCCATGGGCGACGGCGGCGTGTGGGCGGGGCTGACACTAGGTTGTGGCGGCACAGGCGGGGGGGACACTATGGAGGCGGTGAACGAGTTGCACGCAGGGCTAAGGATGTGAGCGCGGTCCACAGCCAGGGTGCCCGCACACAGAGCGGGGTGAAGCAGCGTGGAGGCGTCGCTCGGCTGGCATGAGGGCTTCAGCTTGTTAGGGCTCCTGTCGCCAATAGCGTCCTAAAGACGGGAAAATGGTCCGGGTGAGGCGATAAAGTAAAGCGTCACGGACTGGAAAAGCGGCTGAGAAAGCCGCGCTCTAACGTTACCGTTACGCATTTGTAACATTTCACAGGAGGACATTTCTCCACTGTAAAAGTGGCTGGCACGCGGCGGCACGCATCGGGCTGTGAATTTCGCGGCTGTTTACCGGCGCAGAGCACATTCGGTGCCAGGGGTGGAGCTCAGGGCGGGGTTAGCAAGCACAGCTGTCCACTCACATCAAAGCTACGCTTGGCGCCAAGGCTGTTGTTGTTGTTGTTGCTGTTCTCGTTGAAGCGGTTCAGCTGGCCCACCAGGGAGGCTGAGCACAACCGGGCCTCTTCCTCAGACATGGCCTCCTGCAAGCCACCCACTCCAGCCCTGGGCCGGGCCAGCGCCTCCATCTCTGCCTCCTCCTTCTGCGCTTCCTCCTCGTCCTCCTCCTCCACGGTGCTGAACTCCAGCCGCAGGCGGAGCTCCTCCAAGGGCTCGGGCCGGCCGTAAGTCTGCGCCGCGGTCCCCTCGCCGGGCAGGGCGAAATGGGCCAAGGGGCACTCGCGAGCCTCAAAACCACCGTCGTCCAGCAGCGCATCACGCTCCACATCCTCAATGGCAATGAAGACACGTTCTGCCTCCAGCAGGGGCGGCGCCCGCACAGGTGTGGATGGGTCGCTGTCCAGCGCCGAATCCGACAGCCTCCGGAAATAGTAGTTGTAATTGGGCGGGTCTGACGGGTCCACCTCCAGGCCGACTGTACGGCATGGGGAGACTCCAGCACCCTCCCCGCCCCAGGCCTCATCGGCGGGTACAAAGCCCGGCTCGGGGGTGACGTCCTCTGGCTCGTCGGGCAGGCTGCATGGCGCCGAGGCTGGCTGTCCCTCGGTGAGCTCAGAATCTGGGTCGGGTCGCCACAGCTTGTTGTGTCGCTGTTTGCTGTGGGAGAGTCCAAAATTACAGGGGTCACACAGTGGCTACCTGACAGGACACCCCCTCAAAAAGTAAAATGGATTGAATAATGCATTTAAAAATATAAGTGCATGAAAAGCAAAAATGACTACTACGCCTAGTTAATAAGCAGTCATTCCAAGAGATTACATACGCTGTAAAGAATTATTAGTGCTTTAATAATTCAAACTGCTTTACAGACAGTACAACCATTTCTTATTTAGCAGCTAACTTGGTTAGCAGCCATTTGCAAATACGATGGTAATAAAAAATTCATTTTCCAAACAATGTGTGCGACACAAAGCACAGTGAGACGGATCTTTCAAGCAGAACGTACAAAATGTTGATAAAAATGTCGACTTCATGAAGGGTAAGAGAAACTGAGTATGGAAGGCTGAAGTCGTGGCTACCGTGATTTTCACTTTGTGACCACTTCGCAACCTGGTTGTCAGCACGGAACACATTCACTAAATGAGGAGTGGATGAAATGGCTATACAATCTGCCAAGGGGACCTTGGAGCTCAGCTCAGCTAATTTACTAATAGAGGGGGAATTCTGGGATAAAATCGAGCAAAAACATCTGACCCAAGGTAAAAAAAAATAAATAAACAAATCAGAAAAAATATCTACAGTGAAACAAACAGTTTGAAAAAAAACACACATGGTCATATTGGGGACATTCCTGCTATGTGGCCCCCCTTGATGTTTAATGAAAGCTGCATTCTCAAAACCCCCAGCAGGACCCCAATCGGCTTCCAAAGTACCCTTAATAATCAGGCTCTCAAACACCATTCCACATGCAGGTTTTAATGCCAGCCCATTACTCTGACTGTTAATAATTAATCATATCTATTTATTTATGAGCTGTGAGGCTAAACGGAATTTCATCATTTAAAAGCATTATGAATGATCTTATTCATTGTGCTAATTGAATAGTTAATAATATAATGAAGACCTGCAGGCACGTGGCCCTTGCTGATTCATGCACGGCCCCTTGCTGAATCACAGAGGCCCCCCACCTGGCATCCAGGATGCCCTCGTACTCAGCCAGCTGCCTCATGAAGCCGGCATTGGGCCGCGTGATGCTGCGCTTCTGCTTGACGAAGTTGTATGCCTTCTCCAGGGACCAGCCGTACTCCTTCATGGCGTAGGCGATCACCGTGGAGGCAGAGCGGCTCACGCCCATCTTACAGTGCACCAGGCACTTGGAGCGGTTTTTCCTGCCAAGACACGTGATTGTGAGGAAGACCCGCCACCCCAAATCTGGCCTCATTGCAACTCCAAGACACATATGAATTCTGATCTGGAGGCAAGTCAGCATCCAATCCTAGATCATTCCCACAGAGCTGCCCAGCTCTCTCATCCGCGTCCTCCGTGACCTTGGCAGACGGCCCCTTACTTCGCTTTCACGATGAAGTTATAGGTCTCGTTCCAGTGGGCCAGCAGATCCGTGGTCTCGTCGTCATAGACGCGGATGTTGTAGTAGGCGAATGTGCCCGGGAAGAAGTTGTCGATTTCCCGAGTGACGTTCAGGATGTATCCCACCCTAAAACACACGCTGCTGGTTAGCACTGTGGGGGCCAGGCTTGAGGCTCCGAACCGTCACTGTCCATCGAGCTCTCTTGCCTTTCCCAGTCCATTTAAGGCCATAAGGTTCATCGGCAGTGATAACCGAAAGCTAGACACAGCTAGAACAGCTGATGTTCCATCAAAACTCAGTCAGCTATCCAAAGACCAAGTTTCCAGAAGGCAGTCAGCTGACCCTCCAGATCCTCAAAGCAGCTCTTTGCTTTGAATGACTACCTGATCAGGAGCTCAGTGACCGGCAGGACATGGAGACCACACGCAGACATGCAGATGCTCACTTACCCTGAGTCCTGGAGCTCCTCAAGGTTGGAGGCGTTCCACTCGGATCCCTGACGCAGACAAACACAAGATGATCTGGACCGAAGGAATTCACGGGATCCCCCCCCAGTACACAGACTGTCATTTAAGGTCTAGCTTCCACTCAGAGCTTGCTATGACCATTCCTTCGCATCTGTGTCCTTTAGAAATCATAGTTCTGCTCAAACTACAAAATCCATCACAGTGCTGCACTAAAAAGTATCTCATCGTAATAAATTTGAGTTCAAAGTAAGACATAATCATTTGTACATTTACCGAAGAGCAAGTAGGAGCTGTACTACGGCAGTAAGATCAAACAGGCAGTGGGACCGAGACTAACTGAACATGGAAGTATCTATATTTGGATGCTCCTCAAATGGGTACAGAATGTTTGTTCTCCTGATATTATGGGATTCAAGATTCTAACAGATGAAGGTAAGAAAACTGCAAGAAAGACAAAATGCAGACATTCACGCCTTGCTTATGGTTCACGTTAAACCAGCTCTGACACCTAATGACTCTACCTGTCACAGAAGGATGTTTATCCAGAATTAAAGCTAGTTATATTTTTCATGTACCCAAATAGTCACTACAGGGGTATAATATAATATATGATTCTCCTTAAAGAGGTCAGAATTGTTCATTTTATTTAGCTTTGCCTTTGTGCTGCTATGATCTTGATTAAATAATTATACCTACATGCCTTATATATTTGAATAAAGACATAATAAAGGTATATTATGCCCTGTTCCCATGATGGCTGACGTTCTGAAGGAGTGAGGGTGGAAACATGATCTTGGCAGTAATACTGAGATTTTGGAGGATGGAGCAAAATGTAGCATCTCAGAGGTTCCTAAGAGTCTCACCAGGTAGAGATGGTCGAAGATGAGTGTGGCCTTGTCCATCTGCCCAAGGATGAAGAGCATCTCATTGTCAATGAATTCTTTGTACTCTTTCAGGTTGCAGTTCATGTGCTGTTCCAGTTCATTCCGGATCTGTCAAGGCAATGAGCATATTTCTGAGCTTTTGAGAGAATGATTTGTGCAATAGAATTCTGAGCTCCCACTAGCCATCTTCCAAAAGGCAAGACATCTAACTATCAACAAAGCTGGAACATTTTGAGCTTGAACACGGCACTCGAGGATCCCCAGCAGAGCCATTTCAGGGACTTGTCATACTTGCACTAGGAAACCTGACAGTGTGACCTCACAGGATGACAGCAGGTCTGGGTCTGGCCACCACGTACCTCTTTGGAGGTGACATTCTCCAAGTCCTGGAACATCATGATGCTCCGGAGTTTGGCTTTGATAAGGCACTCGGTCCGTTCCCTTTCCGTTGGCCTGAGGAACGCACACCATGTGTGTTAGCTGGGGCATGTGTCATGGGACTGACGGGGTAACCAAACATTCACAAAAGCACACAAAACAGACCGGAGTGCTGGAAAGGGCGTCAGAACAGACCGGTGCTGATGTACTTATCCTGTTTCATTTCCAAAATACTGCTTAAAATGCTATTAAATGGAACACTGTTTTCATTCCTGTGTTTGGGCAGTATTAGCAAATTGGCTAAATGAAACTGTAGGTTTTTGGGTAACCCTTATTTTAAAACAATGTTTTCTCTGTCTCATGATGGACAATTAATCTATACGGACAATTTAGGGGTACAGCCTGGGTTTAATTTTCAGATTTTCTTTGGCTCTTTCAAGCAAATCAAAAATTTTAGCAGTCAAGTAAGTGACAGGTTACATGGTAAGTGACAGGTACAGCAGGTACTCAGGTACTATAGCCATTATAGCCCAAAAACTTCTGCCCAAAAGGTTGCCAGTTCAAATCTCAGAGATTTTAGGCTCAGTGATTTAAAATGATTGAGAAAAAACACCAACTGAGCTTCTCAAGAATGTAATAAATGTCAGAGGGCATCCCAGAAGGGGTGAGGCGTAGTGGGGCTCGGGCGGGGGGACAAAGGCGGGCTCTCACTTGTCGACAAACATGGTGGGCGAGTCTGACCGAGTGGTCTCCAGGTCCTGCATGGTGTTCCACTCGTTTATACAGCTCTGCTCGGACGAGATGCAGCTCTCGTAGTAGCTCATCCAGGTGAGTGCCATGCCGCCAGGGAAGTAGTTGTACCTTCGCGACACCTCACACGCCTTATGGAGGATCTGCAGCGCTGACCTGGAGCAGCGGTCACGCAGCAGGCTCAGCTTTGGACTCGTCCATAAACAGATCTCACAAAGAACTCGCATCAAAATTTCTCAGTTGCGTAAAAACGCCGTGTGAGCTCCATAAAAAACGAAAGACATCGTCAGCATTTCATTTTTCACTATCTTGCACCTGCGTTGCTCGACCACTAGGTGGCGCTTGGGCTCAGCCCAAAATTCCAACTTGGTATCATGTGTAGATATTCCACAATCATCCCTTTGTGTCGTTTCCCCAAATAATTGAACCATGTTTGTTCACTGGGAATATGGGTTTTCAGATCACATTTTTAAAATCGAAACTGTCATATCAACTTCATCCCACACTTACCACATGGCCTGGACAGACACTGGCTTAAAGATGTGTGTGCGTCCTGCTGTGGTCACACTGAAACCCCTGCGGTTGAGACAGAAAGCACCGTCACTCATGGTCTTTCAGTTACATATAGTCTGTCAGTCACTCATGGTCTGTCAGTCACATGCACAACCTGGGCAAAAAGAGTAAAAGTAATTTCTCTGCCCTTGGACAACATCATGGAAAATGAACTTTCTGAAAAGCACTAATTGTGAATGCAAGTACTTCAAATCCTCTGTAGTGCAAGGAGGAAAATATTAGGACATATTAGCATAAACCTTAAAAATAGATTAACTGGCATTTTAACTCAATTTCATGGCACCACTTAATCTGAGCAGCTGAACTCACAGAATAAAGCTTATTATATCACACTCCATAGCCACCTCAAGAAATATTTCATGAATTTATTCAGTGACCATGCGACAGCGAGCATGAGGTTATTCGCAAATGCTTCTCCTTAATCCAATCAGCACCACTGTGATCTACAGCCTATCCTGGGAAGTGTATTATGTACAGCTGGGTACACCCGACACAAAATGCCAGCCCCATCACAGACCATACACAAACGCACACAAACACACACACACAGAGTCATGTACTCATTTCTTTATGGGGACTGCTCATTCATTTCTATGGGAAAAATGCTCACACGAGCCTTAACCCCCACCCAGCCCTAACCATAACCATAAGTAACCAAACAAAATACATTTGCATTTTTAGTTTTTTCATTGCAGTCACCAATTTTTTTTGTAAAATAGAGTTTTCTCATATGGGGACCAGGAAACCGGTTCCCATAAGGGAAAAAAATGCATATGTATAGGTATAGGTACACCCACCTGCGTGCACACACACACACACACACACACACACACACACACACACACACACACACACACAGATATGTAATTATATCTTTGTGGGGACTCTCCATTCATTTATATGGGGAAAACTCTAAACACAACATGATGACCTTAACCCCCACCCAGCCCTAACCTTAACCATAAGTAACAAAACAACATAAGAAACTTTTGGCAGTTGTAGTTTTTTCATTGCATTCACAGATCTTTGTGGGGACCTGAGAAATGGTACCCATAACATCAAAATAACAGGTTTTATGACATAGTGGGGGACATTTGGTCCTCACAATGTAATATAAACATAATCCACACACACTCACACACACACATGCAAAACACAAACGAATCACCACTCCACGACTTTGGAAAATGAAAAAAGGAAAATATGCAACAGGAAAATATTGGTATTGCAGATGCTCTTCAACTTACAAACTTTCAGACATGCAAACAAAGAGGACTGCAAGTCCAAATTTTGTTCATTCGCAACATCAAATTTTTCTCTGCGCACCAAATCCGGGTAGTACGACTTCTGCCCGATACTCCCACCGCACAGCAGTGTAGCGTGCGTACTCCCAGCATCCCAGTTCTTTGTAATTGCGTATAACCTTAATATGATGTTGAATAACGACTTACGAACATTTCACGTTACGAAGGCCCATTCGGAACGTATCTCGTTCGTAAGTAGGGGAGCATCTGTACTCACACATTGGACAATATCAGATCGGAATGATGTCACTGCCACATTTATTTCTGAGCCACTGTACCGCCAAATATTGCACATTTTCATACGTGTGGAGCTAAAACGGTCAGACTATTCACTGCAGATCTCACAGAAAACAAGCTGAGTATCAGAAGAAAGTATCTGTGGCAGATTAAATTCGGACTCACCCGTCCCCATCAAGATGGATTTTGGTGTCACTCCACAACGGAAGAACCATCCCGATGGAGCAGCACTTACTGGAAAATACAGACAGGAAAAGTTGACATAATTAATGACTCTGGATAATGTAACTTTACTGATTACTGACGACAGCAGCCGAAGCGCTGGCCTGCTGCCTGGGTGGGGTACCTGTCCTTGTTGGTGAAGTCCATCCCCAGCAAGATGTTCTCCTCGGTATCCTGGCGACCGCTAGTGTAGACCACCACCATGTACCGCACTCGGTCAGACCAGGCACTCTCCAAACGTACCGCCTGAGGGAGCAGACAGGGCTGCACGCTCACACACAGTCCAGCCCGGGACCTGACCAGTGTTTAACCTTTGACCTAAAACTCTTGATAACTTTCATGCTCATTGTCCACCGAAATGTGGGGGAAAAAAAACTCGAGATATGTAATTTTTAAGGAAAGGTATGTTTTTTAAGCACTGACTGTAAAACAGCAGACGTACGTCCCATTGACTGTACACCAGGTTTACACTCTTGCGGGTTCCATGGCACATTCTGCTGTGCTAATGACCATAATCAGCAAATTAAAACCTAGAGCGCATGGTAAAGCCCTCAGGCCGGGAGGGGGGGGTGGCGACCGGCATGTGACTACTGTACACGTGGGAAGGTCCAAACTCACAAGCTTAATACGGTCTTCAGAGCGAAGAATATTGATCATCACCTGCAGGTGCTGAGGTAAGTCGCCTGGATGGAGAAAAAACAAGAAGCAAAACAAGCGGCTGTTACGGGTTTTCCTCCAAACTCCAGACATAACGTGTCCACCCCCCTCCACATGCTCATACTGATTCTATTACGTCTATTATGTCTTGTTTTGGGTTAGCGCATGGAAACACCAACTACTCAGACTAGCACTGCTTGGAATCCAGGGCCTGCATTTGAGCAGACAGACCACAGCCTCTACAGGCAAGCAAAAAAAAAAACACAGGCACGGGCAAGTTGGAGAATAGTATCAAGAAATAAACAAAGCGCCTATTACAGCAATTTCAACTGTGAAACGGCGAATATCTCCCAGACAGCTAGTTAACGCGACGAGTCGGCTGACGCGTTGGTGGCTATGAACGCATTCCAGAGCACGCTAGGCAATTAGGCGGGGGGGGGGGCTGTACTTTTCAGCCTGCGTCCGGTTCACTGTGGCTGCCTCCCAGATCTGTGTCTGCGGCGGTGTGATTTACAGCCGGGTCTGAGGTGTGCGTCCTCCTGTGGCCGTCGGACAGACTTCTGGCTGCCTGCCACGAAACGAGTCTTGCAGAAGCTACTGGGAGCCAAGGGGAGCCGAGTTTGGACGCATGCAGCAGGTTCCTGGGGCGTTCCGCGCGAGAGCGTGTCGAACAGATGTCCAATAGCGGCTTGACGCAGTTGACACCAGGTTAATGGCAAAAGTGTTAGCTAAGTGGCTAAGGGGAATGTGAATGGGAAAGCCGGCAAGGTCACTTGAGGTAAGGTCGCTGAACAGCAGAGGTCTGGAGCTACCAAAGGAACCACCGGCAATCATCCCACACTAAGAAAACTCACTTTTCTTCATTAACAACAAAGGAATTGTTCAAGTGACACTGCGGACACATTTACAGTCTGCCCAGGAGTCCTGCAGGAGCCAATGCGACAGGCTCCATATCCCAGGCAATGTCCTTAAGCACTTCCCTACCCACTGGCCTGGTTTTCTGGACTCATAAATTCTTCGGAGGCTCCTCAGTGAGGAGGAGGAATGAAATGCGCCAGATCAGGGAAAAGAAAAGCGGCGTGTCGACTGAATCGGCGATGACTGAAACAAAAGAAGGACCTCAGGGACGCTAAGACGGCTGGGGGCTACAAAAACATTTCAAAATGTCTTGTACTTGCACTGAACCGCCCTCCTTCATGTATTACCTTGGCAGCATCGCATTGTGCACCCATTTCCTGCCAGACCTCGGGAAGCGCGCGCGTCCACACTCTGAGATTCAGAGACTGCGGCCACTGCTGTAGTGGCAGGTCGGCCAGGCCCTTAGCCCAGGCCAGAAGGGAAACGGACATGGCGGAGACCTCACAGCTGTGCGCCAATTACCAAAATCATCACACAAGTGCACAAGCCAGTCATCTAATAAGTCATCCAACTACTATCCATGATGTAACTTTATTCTATGAATAACAGCGTCCTTAGATTGTGATTCACTTCACATTTCACATACTCAAACGTTTTTTTTCATGCAGAGAGATAGATACTCATACCAGCGATCTGTATTTGATGATTAATTCCTCTTTACATTCTATTTTTATTGTTGACGCATCCTTAACTGTCCTGATCTTATTTTCGGATGAGCTGTGCTCTCCGTGTGCAATACATGGTCTATGTGAAGCGGCAGGAGCACTCAGGCGTCTGTACGGCGGACTGGCGGTGTGAGCTTCAACCCTTCAAAGAAGAACCACATACTGGAGACCCGCGTCCCAACCGCGCGCATCCCAGGACCGGCGTTTTCACCCGGAGCAGCCGACCTCACGCTTGGAGCAACACCCACCGCCCCGCCCCCACGGGCACAGGGATCGCTCCGACAGCACTGGGCTCAGACGGTGTCTGTGCCACATGCTTAACGGTTCATCTCCCTAATCTGCACACGGCTGGAACACGCTTATGGGGCTCCAAGGGCGGCCATTTCTGGAGCCCTGTAGATGAGCACAGAGAAGGACAAAACAATAACAAAAGACAAAAGAAAACAAAAGGAAAAGAAACTGACCACTAGTGGGAAGACAAAAAGTGTAAGGGTGGCCTGAGTGAAATGAAGGAGACGGGAAATTGCAAGCGGCGGCGTCTCGTGGTTTGATTTTTTGAGGTGGGGGTGTGGTTTTTGGGAACTCCCAGAGTGAGAGAGCCTCCAGCAGCGTGACACCCTGCCCGCCCGCCCCCCTGAAAGGCTCACCTGCATGCTTGTGGTGGGGGTGTGCCTTTTGGCCCTGGGTACTGCTCCCCTGCTGCAGGAAGAGGGCCGCACCCTTCACCATGAAGAAGCTCTCACTCAGGCTGGAACAGCAAAACAACACACAGCATCTCCTCATTATCCATACCAAGTGTGGCTCCCCTGACAAAAGCAGCCCCCACCTAACCCTGACCATATACATCAAGGCTGGGGGGGGGGGCTCCTCTTTCCGCACGGCCGCCTTAATGAGCCCAAAAAGGACTTCCAGGAGATCCAAGCCAGCTGAGGGCCTGGTGCTGTGACAACACGCCTCCCCACCAAAGCAGCTTCCCCACGTCCTGTCACACCCCCCCCTGCCCCAACGCATGCTGCCAAAACCTCCTGAATAATTCAGCAACCTTTTTTTTTTGTCTTTTCGCAAAGTCATTCAGCTTCCTCGATGTCTGAATGCTGCCTCGCTTCCTCTCGCTGGCCGGTGGGCTTTCCTGGGCTGAACCTGCCCGGGCGGATACTTCTCCTGGAATTATGTGACTGGGAACGCCGAGGGCAGAACAGAGGAGGGAGTAAATGGACATGCTTTTTCCACAGCCTTTCTCCCCTCCTGCGTCTTGGCTGCGAATCCCATCACCTCCACCCCATTGCTGTACGCAGGGCAGGAACCGGGACAACACCAACATCTCAGTGCCACCTGATAATGGCGAGCCGGAAGCTGGCGCTGGTCTGGGGGGGGCCAGACCTGTGCTTGTGAATGCATTAACATCTGTAGTTTTAATGTGTGTATGCTGGTGTTTCCTTTTGAGTTCATGCTAGATCGGGTGCCTGTCTCTGTGCGTGTGCGAGAGACTCGAATCCCCAGTCCTGCTATTCAGCCGCAGACACCCTTATCTGCCAGCGACCACACTGGGACCTGCGCTTTTGTGTGTGTGTGTGTCTGTGTGTGTGACAGGAGAGATGTCATTCCCGCTCATTGAGAATGTGTGTGTGCACGTGTGGGGACAACAGTCCCTGCTTTGTGCAGCCCTCCCCATCATGACCGCACCAAGCCCCTTCAGAACAGGACGTCTCATCCCATCAGAGAAGCTTTTGTTCTGCACTGTCCCCTACACCCCCCCCCCCCCCCCCCACTGTTTCATTTCTGAATTTCAATTGGGGGTGGCATACTCAAGAAGCATCACTCTGCAGAAACGGGGGGCCTGGACGCATGAGGCGTGACCGACGTCCGATCGCCGCGGTGACGGCCAGCCTACTCCAACCCACAAGAGCAGAGCTACCATCAGAGCTGAGAAATCTCCCCCCTCGTACACCAGCCAATCGCTGGTGTGTGTGTGTGTGTGTGTTTGTGTGTGTATATAGGCATGAAAATAATTTCCCAAATCTGACAGCAGGATCTGAGCACCTGAAGCTTGGCTTAACAGCGTCACTCATGGAAGCCTGACAGACGCCCTCATTAACTGCCCCGCAGCCTGTGTAGTTTCCCGTTATCAACATCTCCTCGAAAGCCGAGTCTAAATATAATATCTGGCATCAAGGGCAACTCGGCCGGCTTCAAAGGGGCACCGGAGATAGTTAATCGCCATGACGACCATCTCTGTCTCACTACCAGGAAGAACAGAAACATTTACTGATGTTTTGACACAACAGTGAATAAAAGGTGCTGAAACTAAATCTATATATAAGCACACTTTATAATGTCATCTGTACAGCCAGGCTTTGAACATGTCAGGTCAGGAACAGTCTGTACACAGTCAGCACTGCGACGATCTTAATGATTCAACCTGAGACTCTTTCCCAGCAACGAGGCCCCAATTTCTCGCATTTGTTCTGCTTTTTACAGATTCGATACTTGGTCTCTGTATTTCTTTGATAAGTTCTCTTTTTTTGCACCATAGTCCAGACTGCGGGAACGTCATCTACACCTCTAACAGTCAACAGAGACGCGGAGGTGGAGGTGGACACCACAGCCCCTGCATTTCCAGGAACGGTGCCTCACCCCCCTCCCTACCAGCACCGGCACCGGAACCGGCACCAGAACCGGAACCGGCCGCGAACTTACATTCGGCAGATCTCCTTCTGAGTCAACACTGCGTTCTCCATAAAGTAGGGCAGCATCTTCAACATGCTCTTCTGGGACGGCTCTACCACCAGATGCATCTTGCTGTCTGTCGATTCGTCCAGACAGGGATCTTGAATCCTCTTCTTGAAGGGGAGGAGTCTGTATACCCGATCCTTGCTTCAGGTGTGCTTCAGGTGCAGGGATCAAGTCTGACGCCCTGTCATTTGTCCCGGAGACGAGAAAAGCCTTGCTCTGGACTGTTATCCGCAGGCTAGTCCCCGATAACAGTGTCTCTGCCGGCAGCCTGGGGGTTGAGCATTTGCTGCGCTCTCTCTCTTTCTCTCCCTCCCTCTCTCTCCCTTTCTCCTCCTCTTTTCACACACACACACACACAAAGAGAGAGAGGTGACGAGCAGAGACTCTCCTGAAGCCTGGCTAATGCGGGATGACAGAGATTGCGCTGATGAGCTTATCCCGGTCGCCGTCCCATTCCGTCTTCTGCTCTTCTGGGTGTGCGCACTTTGGGAAGTGGGGGGAGGGGGGGGGCGGCTCCCTCATTAAGTTATAGTACCATAAAACGACAGGACGTCTGTCCCACTTTTCTGGGCTGCCGCTCCTCTGAGTAAAGCAGCTCCACATGTGCCTCGTAGAAAATGAGAGCCAAGAACCCACACCATCCCCTGGCCACCCACCCGGGGGGGGACAAGCGGGAGTGGGGACAGCGTGCTGGTCTTCAGCGGAGGGCTTTGAAAAAACACACACACTGCCCCTGAGGGCGGCGGATGTGCTGCCATTCTTTGCCAGGCGCTATGTTAGGGGAGGACAATGCAGATAGACCTGGCACTACTCGGGCCAAATCTCATTACCCTGACGACAGAGCACCTTATCTGTCCTCTTAAAACCACGGGTTGCTATCCCAGCGCTCTCGGGAGGTGGGGGGGGGGGGGGGGTTAAACACAACCCTAGAGACGCCTCACATGGCCACAAACAACACGAGTAACCTAGATAACGGCACAGCAGGGAGAATGTTCCACTGGACGCCACCATCTGAAGCCGGGCAGGCGATTTGGTCTCTCAGCATCTGAACACCTAGTTGTTGGTTTGAGGAAGAGGAACACTACTGAGGGCCAAGCGCGCGCACTCATCCAATGACTGCTCTGTTTGGAGGACATGTAACGCAGGACCGGTTAACAGGGGCGGCCGAAAGAAGGAGTCACAACACATCAGAGAGAGGGACTTGGGGGGGTGGCTGGGGTCCGTAGGCAGAAAAGCATCTGAGCCTCAACGGGGCCCATTCAAGGGGGGTCTCGACCAAGCATTCCAGCTCAGGGTTCATTGAAAGAGCATCACGGGGAGTGTGAACGATTTCGCATGCGGCCGGCGTATCTCGGAGCGCCACAGACAGTTTCGACTCTGCAATACGGTTTCCAAGTAACCAGAGCAAAACAGCAGGAGCCAAAAGCAGAGCATCGACTCCGAAGAGACGCGGTAGAGCGGAGAAGAGGGAGCGTGGATTTCTGGCCCCCGGCGTGTCACAGAACGGCATGGCGCTGCACGGATAATGGCGGCATCGGCTGACTCCTACAGTACCGCCCGGTCCGTGCGGCGAAGGGGAATCTCCCTGAAGCTCCACCCACGAGGCAGGACACGAGTCAGAATGTGGGGAAGTGTGAGAATGAGACGGGCATGGAGATAGACGGCCATTAATGAACCTGAGGGGCGACCAGGGCAAAGAGGCCCTCTCAGAGTCAAATGTTGTATAACTCGACAGGTTGCTCGCAGCTCCTCGCTGACAGTGTTCAACCTGAAGGAGATTGATGGTGGGACTGGAGCAGACCGACGCAGAATGAATGATCGCCTCGCGTTCAGAGCTGACGGTAACCTCACCTTATTGCTTGCCACATCAAGATAGTTCAGGTTCGGGACTGGGTGGGGCTTTAAGTCACAACAGAAGTTTTCTCAGCAGATCGCAAAAGGTTACATTGCCAGCATATAGCCCCTTTGTAGTAACTGTATAAATCGGTCCAAAGCATTACGCAATAGGGAATGCGGTTCAGAACATGTAAATCCAGATCCGAGGATAATCTGACCCACAAGCAGCGTCCAGGAATTAAACAATCCCATATGTCCCGGGCAGCTTGTTTATCCGAAAACAAAATCAAAAGTCATCATTCGCTCGCACACGCCATGCGATTACACACCATGCCATTACACACCATGTAAATGGGCTTCGCCGCGGGGCAGGTGTCGCACTGATATTTATGTTGGCCCATTCCACAACAAAACTCTTTGCTGTCGTCACCCTCTTGAACTCCGTCCAGATCCCTGCACTAATGGCAAACAGATGAGAAAATGTAACATTCCTGAAATGTAATGCTTCTTCTTTCCCAGACCAGCTCTTACGGGGATACAGTCTCAACACCAGGTAATGCATGTGGACACATTTCCCAAGAGAACAGACTTATCGCACCGGCCTTGTGCAACCGGAGATTAGAAAAGCCGGAGAAACCATCCATCTTCCGGCTGCTTATCCCAAGAAGCAAAACTGGGGTTCACCCTGGAGAGGGTGCCAGTCCATCGTAATGAACATAAACACAGACAGCACAGACACAGCCAGTAGGGAATTCACAGATGCCAATTAGCCTAACTGCTAGGCTTTGGATTGTGGGTGGGAGCTGCAGTACCCAGAGGAGACCCGCATGACGAGGCTGACACAGGCAAACTCCACACACAAAGCTAAGGTGGCATCCGAACCTCCAACCCTAGAGTTTTGAGGTACCGGCCACCGAGCCGCCATGCTTGCCTTCAATATAATTACTGTACTATTTTTAAGCGATCTTCACAGGCTGCCTCAGCAACGACCCAAATTTACATCACAACTCGTATATAGAAATATGCGGTCAGCAACACAGGTCCGTGATGGGGGGGGGGTATGATTACCTTCCCTGTGGGGGCTGGATGTGGATGTGGGGCCGTGGTTCAGCCCAAAAGGGAATCAATTGAGGCTGCAGTACGCTTCAGCAAACGGATCATCACCGCGGCCGGAACCTCTATCGGCACATCAATTCAGCAAATACAGCGGAGGTCAATTTCAGACTTATTTTTAAGCATCTTAAGCATAAGTAATTAAATAGTTAAAAAGAAACCATCAGTAAAATTGCAGTTTGCCAAGTTTTGCTTCCAGTGTCAGAGTAAAATTGTCTTTTCTGCAACTTTTTCCATGGTCTTAATCCGGCTGACTATAACGGTCCTTACGATGTGACAACTGCCAAGTGCATCACATCCACATCAGGGAGGCCTAGCGTTGAAGGCAGCCCAGCGGATCAGTGGGTAGTGCTCTCACTGCACCCTGCCGCTTACGGTGTATGGAGTTTGCATGCTCATCCCATGTCTGTGGGTTTATGCCAGATCCTATGGTTTCTTCACACAGTCACAACTTAAGAGAACTGGAGGCCTAAGCTGGTCGTATGAGTGAGCACCCTCTGATGGGATAGCACCATAACCTGCTCATTCCCTGCCTTGTGACCATAGCTTCTAGAAAAGGTTGCGGATACCTGCGACCCTGCATAGGACATGCAGGTAAAGAAAATGGATGGATGGATATATTGTATGCAAACAATTTACTCGATTAATCGGTTGATTGTTCAACTATTAATGTATTAGAGAGTGACAGCCATACTTTTGAGTCAGTAAGACTGCAACACATGCAACAACTTTTCCAAAATTCAAGCACCTAAGTGAAACTGCATCAGGTACTCTGATGTCAGTCACAACTTAGAGGGTGAGAACATCGGAATTAAATGAGGCAATTAAATACGTCTTTCATGTTAGTCAACAGATATCTTGCAGAGCACACCATATCCTTGATGAAGAGCTGGTCATACGCAGTGGGGAAAACCCTTACTGGTAATTTAATGTGAGGTGGCCGGACCAATCATATTCCTCGGGCATAGATGAGGAGCAATGGGATCAGAACACCTATGTGCTGAATCCACTGTACTCAAATGGGGATCTTACAGAGTACTACAGGGCCAAGACAGAGCCATCAAAAAACTGGATAAAGGTGAGATGATTCACAGAATCTGCTTTCCAGTCACATTGTGAATGGAGAATTATATTGCCCTTTGGCTGTCAAACTTCTGACTGATACAACCCGAAGGTACACAATGGGGCAAAAGGGTTACTCTGATAATCAGTTGTTCCTTGAACTTTCTCTTATGAGAACTTCTCAATGAAAATGATTCCTGGTCTTAGAGGAATGTCTTATGAGGAGAGGTTAGCTGAGCTGAATCTGTTCAGCCTCAAGCAAAGGGGGGACATTATCCAGTTATATAAGATTCTTACAGGTCTGGATGCTGTTCAGCCAAACGGATATTTCAATATTAGTGTTTGGGCGATTTTTTGGAGAAATCGCAGAGAAGCTAAAATAGGGAGGTCTGTCTGACCCGCCTTCCACCCTAGGAAATGGCTCCGTATTTTTCTAAACTAATTTATTTGATTATTCACCATCACACAAAACAGGACATAGAATCGTGAGCACAACCCAACGTAGGCGGTCAACAGAAATTGTGACTCCCATATTCACCCCCTCTCCAGGTCCATTAGCAGGTGCTCAAGTAAAATCACAATTCAGTGCGCCCAACACCACGTGATGCACACCCTCACCGTAAAACAGCGAAAGCCAACGCAGCATGAATCCGACTAGCAGGAGAACATTTTAAAACAGATTTGAGGAAGCACTTCTTTACACAGCGTGTAGTTAGAGTATGGAATAGTCTTCCTGTTAGTGTAGCGGAAGCTAAAACCCTGGGTTCCTTTAAATCAGATCCAGATAAGATTTTAACAACTCTGAGCTATTAGTTAAGTTCACCCCAAACGAGCTTGATGGGCTGAATGGCCTCCTCTCGTTTGTAAATGTCTTATGTTCCTATATAATATATGAATAAAAATGCACATATTCACAGTAAATCATCATGTTATAGCCAAACAACCCCCTATTAACCCAAATCCATCTGAAACTGTTAAAATCTGCCAAAAAAAGAGACCCACATTTATTAGTGCCCTACAAGTTTTTTAGGACATCATTCTCCAAAGGGTTTCATCTCTGAATTGAAAGTTCCTTTTTAGTAGATATAAATTTTTTTTTTTAAAAAAAAAGAGGACACAACATTGCTAACATCCATCCAGAGACATCCGTCCATCAAAGCTCCTGAAGGGCAGGACTGTGGCTCCATTACTTTCCTCTGCAAATTGTTCCTCAGATATGGCGGAGCTCCGTGCAACCGACAAAAATGTCACTCAAAAGGCTCCACGTCAGAACCTGAACCTGAGTACTGCTTGCATGGTGGCCAACTGAAGGGAAAAAAAACCCACACAGCTGAAAGTCAGGGGGCGGACATAAGCCTTTATTCTTGTGGACATACTACACAACGTTTTATATAACCACAGGCAAAACTGTGTCATCCGTCTGAGGATATGGTGACCCTCCACCGCACTTAGATTAAAGGACCAGGAACCGAAGACGTGACTTTTGCTCCAACTAGATGGAGTCTAGACGGGAAGCAAGGCCACAGCAGTGCACAAAGACAGCAAGAGGCCACAGCAGTGCACAAAGACAGCAAGAGGCCCCAGCAGTGCACAAAGACAGCAAGAGGCCACAGCAGTGCACAAGGACAGCAAGAGGCCACAGCAGTGCACAAGGACAGCAAGAGGCCCCAGCAGTGCACAAGGACAGCAAGAGGCCCCAGCAGTGCACAAGGACAGTAAGAGGCCACAGCAGTGCACAAAGACAGCAAGAGGCCCCAGCAGTGCACAAAGACAGCAAGAGGCCCCAGCAGTGCACAAAGACAGCAAGAGACCCCAGCAGTGCACAAAGACAGTAAGAGGCCCCAGCAGTGCACAAAGACAGTAAGAGGCTACAGCAGTGCACAAAGACAGCAAGAGGCTACAGCAGTGCACAAACACAGCAAGAGGCCACAGCAGTGCACAAAGACAGTAAGAGGCCACAGCAGTGCACAAAGACAGTAAGAGGCCCCAGCAGTGCACAAAGACAGCAAGAGGCTACAGCAGTGCACAAACACAGCAAGAGGCCACAGCAGTGCACAAACACAGCAAGAGGCTACAGCAGTGCACAAAGACAGTAAGAGGCCACAGCTCGGCTCGCCAGAATAAAATACTCCTATGCTGCTTTAAAACTGAGCAACTCACCTCTGGTTTTGTCGACGTTCCTCATCGCTCCCAAAATCCTAAAAAAACAAGGAGAGAAGAAAGGAGGTGAAGTTTACAGTATAAGAACAAAAATCACATAAAAATAGTGCGATGACCCCAGAATTTAACACAACCCAAGTCAGGGCACGATGTTAGTATAGATTTGTACTGAACCTTTGTATAGGGTCCATAAATGTCAAATGTGTAAATGAGACAAAAACAACCCACAACTCTAAATAATTAGAATTATGCTTTCAAAAGCAGATTTACCTGTAACACTAGAATTATAATGCAACCTCTACAGAAAAAAAATCTTGTCATCGAGCAACCATTGGTATAGAATAACCACTAATTCTCTGAAGAACCATTATCTTATCTACAACTTCTGTATCTCCTTGGGGGCAGGGGGGGGGAAACTGACACCCAAGAAGCAACAACTGCAGGGTTTAACTAGAGTTTTTTTGTCACAACAATTCAGACACCAAAAAAAAGGGCTCCTGCTTCCAGGATAATGACCAGGACTATCCCGTTACCTGTAGCGGCAGGTGGACAGACACGTAACAATACTAAGATACTAACAGTCTGCTGAGGTTACACTCCCAGCCTGACATCCCCCTCCCCCCCCCCCTCACA
>JAODKF010000046.1:37705577-37721536 GCA_026779585.1 Mormyrus proboscirostris
GAAGTTTCACCACTCCAGGGTAGTATCTACACAGCTCTACAATTTAGCTGGACTGTACTGGATCAGTTGCGGGTGGCTGGAGGATCAGTGGCTGAAAACGCTGGGACTATCCAACATGCTAAACACACACACAGACACACACGCAAACACATTCACACGCGAATGTAAAGGCACTTGCAGACACACACGCAAACACACACACAAACACACGGGCACATGCAGACACAAGGGCAAATACGCAGGCACACACACACACACACAGATGCTGGCACACATGCAAACATACACACAGGCACATATGCAAACACACAGGCACATGCAGACACACAGGCAAACATGCAAATACACACACAAACACACAAACACAAACATGTGGTCTTGGGACCAACAGACAGCTGCAAATGGAGTGGCGCTCAACATAGCGCTGGACGTGATCTTCCTCTTACTGTTGTCCTAAACGTGCTTCAGGATCCCAGGTACAAAGCCGTGTTTATATTAACATTATTATGACGTTTTATTTTTTCGCACACCTGCTGTGAATCAGAGAGCACTCTGTGTAACCCAGAGGCCACCTGCAGGGAACCACCATAGCGCCTGTTACCCGAACTGCTCCAGCAGGCCGTCCCAAATGGGGGAACCGCGACCACTGCTGCTCTCCTATCGCCAGTAAGAGGATACAAGCTGAGGCCAGTGGCTCCCACCAGACGTGCAGTGGGAGGCTGGTTGGAGGCTAGTAACGTGATACCAGCACCCATGGAGAGTGAACCGTTCTTAGAAAAGATTTAAAAGACAGCATAAGGACGTTCAGTTCAACTTTCAACTTCTCCAGGAAGGATTTTACCCCAAAATTTCAACCAGTGCAATTAACATTTCTAAACTGATTTGGATCAAGTGCATTTTAAACAAATGACTGCTTTGTTTTTTTGGATCTTTTTTTTTTACTACTAAAAAATAAGGTTTACTTCTAGTCTAGGTTCTCCAATGACTAAACATAACAAATCACATGACTGTGTGAGGGGTGTGGCCATCAGTTGACTCAGGAGGTAGAGTCACATGACCTGGATTATCAGAATTCATTTTTAACTTCAAAGTCATCATTCCTGAGCTTGATTTGTCTTCCTCCCTAGACAACTGGAAGCCTCACATTTTGCTGTTTAGATTTCAATTTGGTTGACTCCAGTCTGAAATCTTTGGAAAGATAAAGAAAAGAAAAAGAAAATTGGACAAACCTGTTAAAACAAAACATGGACAAAATATGGAAGCACCTCATAATAAATGAATATCAAGGCCCTAAGAAGGAACAGTATCCATCCAAACAACTGCAAACCTTCTTCCAATGCTATGGTAATGTCATCTAAGTCTTGAACCATGCACAGTGGTATACTGGATCATTCTTCAAGAAGACAATGCTTCATTTCTTTGAGGGACTGAGGAGGTGGGAAATCTATTTCACACTCAACACAGCAGAGGTCCCCATAAGGGTTCAATGATGTTTATATTTAGCAACAGGCCAGCCATGGAAATGTGTTTGACTTCATCCTGGTGTTCATCAAACCAGCCATGCATTTGCTGAGTGATGTATAAGGGAGCATCATCAAAAAAAGACCAGAGTTTACATCATAAGGTGCACCTGGCCGTGAAAGATGGCCCCATGTCCTCTGCCCATATTATTACCAATCATGGGACCTGATGTCTTCCACAAAATGGCTCTCCATACCATTAAGAACAGTACGGCCAGAAAGAATCCTCATGAACTTCTCAAGATGTAGGTAAAGGGTAAAAGATGACTCATCAGATATTAACTTTTCCATTGATCTGGCATTCAGGCTTGGAGCTCCATGTTCCAGGTTAAGCATGGCCTTGCGTAAAACGCCTGCCACAAATCCCTGCACTGTGCAGCTCATGACGTGCAGTTTTAGTCAAGCCCAGGTCGCAGATGTGCTGATTCAGTTCTGCAGTCATTTTTAAGGCCCGCCGTTTGTGGAGGTTGGCGACTATTCAGTTAACCGTCTGTCCATTGATGCATGACTCAACTTACAGACACTAATGTTCTTTCCTGATGCAGTCTGTGCCATGTACCATCATGTTTTTGAGACACATAAAACAATTCTGCAGTTTTTGTGACTGATAGACCTGCGATTTGCAACACCGACTCTTTGGCCTCTTAGCAACTCCATGAACTGCCTCATGTTCCTTCGAAAACTCACATATCAAAGTGCTGATTGTCAGACCTCTGACACAAACATCTTTGTAGCTACTTTTGTTATTTTAATGTAGGTACTTCCAAGTCTGAATCCTTTTTCATGTGGTGTTTCTTTTAATTTTCTCTGCGTCCTATAGATATTTCCCATGCCCCTGTTGACACAACGCTTAATGAGTAATCCCCACATTAGGAAACTCTTAAAATATTAGTCTACCACCATCAGCTGGTAATGGCATTAATCTTATTTCTAAGGGATGAAAAATACATTCTGTTTATTCAGGTACAATTACAACAGATCTATAGATTTCCACTGCAAATACACATCCATGCAGGTATTATGTATGTCTCATTATCAAGACCATATTTGAAAGTTTTTCCAAAGGCCCACCATGTCTCACTAACAAGGAAACTGCAGAAATCTTTACCAGCCATTCCACTATATCTCAATGACCGAATGGTCTCCTCCCCATCGCCAGCAATATCTAATCCCACCATAAGCAGGAATGACATCACTGCAGCAGTCTCCTCCGGGACACGCCTCACCTTCCCCAGGCTGCAAAAAGCCGTTAAAAACCCGGCTCGATTAAATCCACTACAGAACAACAAAATGGGCTTTGCCTCTGTCTCCCCCTGGGTGCAGGTTTCACGTCGTGCCATTCAGACAGGGCTTTTCGTTCCTACTCTGAGACCTTACGTGTCTCTATTTGCATTTCTCCATCGTTTTTTTTTAAACCGGTATTTGCTGCGTCATGATCAACCAGTTCAAAATAACTACCGCGTAAGGTACCGATAATGCAAGACCGTAATCGTACAGAACGAATCTGCACGTCATTTAAAATACACATTTAACTGTCTTTTACAGACTGGATTATTTATGACGAATGCAAGGACATTATCGTGCCGAAAATACATTTTACCTTAAACTATCATATGCAAACATTATATTTATTGTACAAGGCCGTTTGCAACAATTGCACAGTAAATGTGAACATAACTTATCACCGAATCATATAGCATAATGGATATTTTAAGTGACACGACCAGGAAAGGTCGTTTCAGTGAGTATTTCTAATTTCATGCATTTTTTCAAATTTAGTATACAATTATGTGGCTCCCCCTACTGGTGGAAATTACATACAACCCTTCTAGAGTTTGCTTCCAGATTAATCATAAACAGTAACGATTAAATTAACATTCCCTGCTGTACGACGGCGTGTATGCTATCACACATAAAATACTACTTCATACTGAGTGTTTCCTCGTAAAGAAGGCTAAATTCATAGTCAGCTGAGAATGTGCTCGCTAGGGCATCATTCCCCGGCCGCTGCTCAACTATATGCATTTTGTCCTGTCGTCAACCTGATAATTTATTGCCATCACTTAAATCACTCAGACATGCTGGTGGTAACTTGTATGAATTAGATTTCTCCACTCTGATGCTTTGGCACGTAAAGACGGAGAGGAATTCTCATTTTTACATGTTTAAGTCGAGACCCACGCAGCGGTTAGATGGGTTGAACACAACCGCAACATACGCCCATCTGGGAAGCGTAAAAGTGCGGCAGTATAGGTGTTGTGCCTTGGATCAGTTTCCCCTAAAAATCCGAGGCCAACGTCTGTTTGGCATGGGACGCCCCCAGCTCACCTGTCCTAATCTACGAGCTGCCGATGAAAAGGTTTTGCAGACAGAAGCGGTAACGGGACACGTCCGCCTGTTTGAAAGGGACCGGCTCAACTGTGACTCGGTACTTTAATCACCGTGAAACAGAGCGCGTCTCGGTACTCTTTATACCTGGAGTAATTTTATTTTTACAATCCATTACATCAATTATAGGTGTCAGACAGTATGTTCACAGATTAAATTAAAGGAAAACACGCAAACTTGAAGCCAATGTGTTCAGGCTGCGTCTGTGGTTGCAATTCACTGACACTGAACTGCAAACACGTACTGGGCTGAAGCGTATTTTGTAAAGTAATCGCGTTTTCAAATTAGATATCCGATTCACTTCACTTTAATGCAGGAGCCCACGCAGTCATGTTACCAACCCCATGTGGGTGAGGTAACCCCTTTTGGACGCTAGTCAAAAATAAATATCACAGAAAAATTAAAACGTATATAAAAATAAATTGGTCTGTCCAAACATAATCGACTCAATAACTGCATTTTACCAAGTTCCAACACGAAAAACGGTATCAGAAATAAGTCATTCTTAGTCGAGTAATTACATAATGACCAATAACTGGAATATCCACTTACATGTCAAAACATTCTACTCGACCATTAACACTGTCTTGTAGCTGCCTCTAAGCTAACATTTTTAAATCACGACGGTTATTCTTCAAAAAAAGGAGACTACTGTTTTCGCGGTAGTTTCGATCGAGGGATGGGCGACATGTCGAATGACAGTGATCTGCAACGTCTCAATTGCCATACAACGTCATATGATTATGCTATATAGTTTTTTCAGTTATTGTTTTGGTATTGTGCATATACAACACAATCAACCCGATCCACTGCCTTAGCACTCACGCCCGATTGCACAATATTGCCTTTTAAAATGCCAAACTAATGTTTAAGCGCCCCGGAGCCGAAGCCGCCCGGCTGTGAGTCGGAATCATACAGGCAGACAAGGAGCGCCGCTTATTAAACGGACTCTTTGGCGCTTCACAAGGCGACTACATTTATTATGGAGATGATAAAGCTTTTTGACAAGGTTTGTGTTCATCCACCCCTCCTCCATAAGACAGACCTACGATTAAGTCAAGCTGACCATGAGCAATTAAGCTAGCTAGTTGGCTAATGAATCCATTTGAAAATGATTGTTCTCGCCTTTTGAGCCATTATCTCCTGTCGCCCCGCTATCCACAAATAACGCCAGTCGCTGCTGTTTCATTTTTGCAGCTGAACGCGAAGCCGGCTAATGAAGCGCCCCGACGGGGCATTGTCCGGCTCTCTGTCGGCTATCCAACCCATTGAAGGGATGCTAGCTAGCAAGCCAATTTTCTCATTGGTGCAACATATACCCGTTTCTTTTCTACCATCGTTATCTTTTCCTATTTTGCAATAAAACACAACCATTAGTTTTACTTTTTTACTCTAGGGTTAGCCCTAGGAAGCCAGTCCAAACGCCGATTTCATTCAGCGCCGGGGCGCCAGCAGCGTTCTTCCCCGGGCGTGGGGCCTACGCGTCCCCCGCACAGCCTCGGCGTCTCCTCCGGCCTTAGGCTCTTCCCACGTCCGCAGACTCCACTCTCTCCCTCCTTCAACGCAGACTTACCTCCCCCGCGTTGGTGGCGGTTGTGCTGGCCGTGGACGCAGCGCTAGGGGTGGGGGATCGCTGCAGAGTCACCAGAGCCATGGCTTGGGGAACGGCTGACCCGGTGGGAGCGTCCCTGACCGGGTAGGAATGTTATTCACCAGGCAGATCGCCCCGAGATTGCCCCTCTGCGCTGAGCGATGTTGAATGTCCAGAACCAAGTAAAGCGAGCGAGGATACTAATCCCAAGGGTCTGATCGCACTGTCCCGTTAAATGTCAGATCCATCATCCACATCACGCAGCCAGCTCCCGGCCGCCGCTCCCCTATGTTCTGCGAAGACGTGCATACGATGCACATTAAAGAGTGCAGCCGCTTAGTCTCGCGTGTTAATTTGTCCGCTCATTAAGATTTAAACGCGCGCATACACGCCACACATGCAGCAGGAAGCAGGAGAGGTAGATATGGGATGCGCGCATCTCTACCGATGGCCAGCCTCTGATGCTATGTTGTAATTGGTAGACGATCTGGATAGCAACAGAAAAAGGATGCAGATATGTCTTTTTGCCTCTATACCCGACAGCACTGTCCCAATCTGCTCGTCGTGACGCAGTTTCTGCATCAGTATCAGTGTGTAAGTGTGTGTCGGCGAGCGGATCAGGAGGTGTCATGCAGCCGATCATAACCCATTATAAGCCTCTGAAACGGGTCTTGTCGCGAAGAAGCAATGGCATTAAATGTCACGCTTTAGCAGAGTTAATAACTTGTGTGAGTTTCTTTTTAATTATTGTTGTCTGGTGCTTAATGCCCCTTCTCCCACACCTAAAAGTCGTATTTAAGGAAAGCGTTTGTCGAATAAATGAATTTAAATGTATGGTAAATATTTTGTTCTCAATGTCCTGCCTTAATATAATGAATCGATATGTTTAATCGGGCAGGAGTATCCCTGTATTCCTTCATCAGAATATTCCAGTACCCTCATAATGACATTTCTTACATTGCACGTTGTGATTGTCATTAAGGATTTTTATTTTTTATTAGTATTATCTCCTGTTGTTGAGCTAAAGCAAGCGACACCTATATAAAAGAGTTAAAGGGGACTATTACGTGAACAATACAACGCTGCCCAGGGCGAGCACGTACAGCCTGTCACCCTGAAAAGGACACTGGCAGTAATTCTAGAAGGATCAATTTCTTGGTGCAGGACATTGGCTGCGGCGCGCAGTGCCCGCACTTGTCACCTTGTCGGGTCTCCTGGCTGCACTACAGAGGGAGCGTAATGCGGTAGGCGGCTCAGTCCAGCCGGGGCGAGCAGGACGTGAACGCAAAAAGAACTGGGACAAAGTCCGCGTCGCATTTGGTTGACAAAATGAATGCAAAGCCGGCTAAGCTTTTATGCAAAGAAGCCAAGGCAATCATGACAGTGTGGGTTTTCTGGGAAAAATAAAAGGCTTAGCCTACTTCTTGGTTTAGACCGCTTATATCACTTCTTCATTGATTCCGAGTAAAACTTTGGAACGGGCGTATTTCAGTAACTATTAAGGCGGAATAAAAGCACCCCACGAATATTCATATATGCTTAATATCAATCTGGTTTTCATAGTTGCTTTTCAGGATGAGTCGTCCCAAAGCGCTTTAGGTGGATGTGTTGTAATACATAAGACATCATTAGAGAGAGAAAGAGAACGGGGGAAAGGAAGGAAAGAAATTAAATAAAGATGGGAAAATAAAATTAATAAAATCTGTTTTTCGAAACTGCTTGCTATACCGCGTTGGTGATTTAATTAATGCTAAACTCACAACCCTCGCTTTTCTGTTTTCATAACCGAGTTGAAGGGCTTACGTCATCTTAAACCAGCTCGCGCGCGATGCCCCGTGTCGCCGTAACGATTAACTGGAGGGAGAGTCTCAGTACCGGCGGTAGTATTGAGGCGGACAACAGGTTAGTGCTCGTACCTGTAGGAAATAATTTAACATTTGTCATTTTTTTAATTTAATGTTTCTTAAAATATATGCCTGTCCGTATATATTTACTAATGTACATGACTTAATTTCAAGAAATGAAAGTCTGGTAAAGTGACGTTGGTCGGAATCATTTTTCAATTCTGCAAACGGAACTAACAAGATTGCAAGTATGGCTGTACGAGAAAGAAAACGTGTACGCCCTAAAGCATGGTTTGCTTAATATTAAGTCGTTGGTCTGGATTTAACCGATTTAGGAGGAATTTGCAGCTCGTCTTCGTCATGGATTTTACGTGACCCTCGTAAAAGTATCAACAGAAATTTTATGCCGCCGCAGAAATTGAATAACTTTACATTTGTGTTCGACATCCCCAGTCTTTTATGCTTTTTTTGGACGAAAAACGGCACTCATATTAAGGGTCCCTATTGATTATTTTTTAGTAAAATTAGGTACAAGAGGTAACTAGGTACAAGTAGCCTAGTTTTCAAACCTACTTTTTTGAAGTTTAAATGGTTACTTTCACTTCGCTACGTCTCAGAACCATATTTTTTGCTCTAATACATTTTGCACGAGACAGTAGGTAATCATCCATTAAAGAATAATATACTGTTTGAGAAATACATGCAGCGCACCTGAATGTAGAGCTGCACGTTTCTGGGTAAAATATGAATCACGATTTTTTTTTGTACCCCAGTGACCCAGGAAAGTAATAAGGACGAGCTAAAAGTCGTGGCCAAAAGTTTTGAGAATGACACAAGTATTGGTTTTCACAAAGTTTGCAGCTTCATTGTTTGTAGATTTTTGTGTGAGATGTTTCTATGGTATTCTAAAGTATAATTATTAAGGCTTTTATTAACAAATACATTAAATTTATGCAGTGTCAATATTTGCAGTGTTGACCTCTGCAATACACCCTGGCATGCTGTCAATCAAGTTCTAAGCCAAATCCTGAATCCATTCCTGCATAATCAATGCTTGGAGTTTGTCAGAATTTGTGGGCTTTTGTTTGTTCACCCGCCTCTTGAGGATTGACCACAAGTTCTTAATGATTTTAAGGTCTGGGGAGTTTCCTGACCATGAACCCAAATTGTTGATGTTTTGTTCCTGGAGCCACTTAGTTGTCACTGCTGCCTTTTGACACGGTGCTCCATCATGCTGGAAAAGGCATTGTTCATCACCAAACTGTTCTTGAATGGTTGGGAGAAGTTGCTCTCGGAGGATGTTTTGGTGCCATTCTTTATTCATGGCTGTGTTCTTGGGCAGAACTGTGAGTGAGCCCACTCCCTTGGCTGAGAAGTAACCCCACACATGGATGGTCTCAGGATGCTTAACTGCACGACACAGGACTGATGGTAGTGCTCACCTTTTCTTCTCAAGGCAATCTGAAAGTTGATTCATCAGAGAAAATGACTTTACCCCAGTCCTCAGCAGTCCAATCCCTGTACCTTTTGCAGAATGTCAGTCTGTCCCTGATGTTTCTCTTGGAGAGAAGTGGCTTCTTTGCTGCCCTTCTTGACACCAGGCCGTCCTCCAAACGCCGTCACCTCACAGTGCGTGCAGATGCACTCACCCCTGCTTAGTGCCATTCCTGAGCAAGCTCTGCACTGGTGGTGCTCCGATCCCACAGCTGAATCAACTTTAGGAGATGATCCTGGTGCTTGCTGGACATTCTTGGGCACCCAGATGCCGCCTTTACAATAAGTATAGTTATTAAGAAGTTATTGATGATCCAATAAATGGTTTATTTAGGTGCAATCTTACTGGCAGCAGTGTCCTTGCCTGATGGCAAAGAGGGACTTTGCAATTAATTACAATTCATCTGGTCACTCTTCATAACATTCTGGAGTATATACAAATCATCATAAAAACGGAGGAAGCAGACTTTGTGAAAACCAATACTTGTGTCATTCTCAGAACTTTTGGACAGGACTGTATGTTCTGTTGAATGGTAGGGGGTTTTCCCTCTCCAGTTCAGAGCCCGAGAACTCCTGGTCCCTCTGTCCGCTTAGACCCACTATGATTTTTTATAAAACTGTGATTAATAGTTTATGCTCTCCCATCATTAGTTTGTTGTTTTATTTCTCACAAGCCAAACTGCATGATTTTTAAACACTAGGGTTTGGTCCTGGATGTTCTGGCCCCCACTGGAGCAGCAGAATGTACTTGTATATAAACATTTCAGTTGCACAAGGTATCTGCCTGATAATTATTAATATGAAATATTAAAATTACTGTAAATAACTATTGTCACTGAATGCAACCCAGAGGTAATTTGCCCCCCCCCACATTGCTCTTTTGCAGCCTCCTATTCAATTGGTACCCCAGCTGATCACCTATGTCACCTATTGCGTGGAGTGACTAATATCATTATGTTGATACTTTCACGAGGGTCACTTAAAATCCGTGATCAAGACGAGCTGCTAATTCCTCCTAAATCGGTTAAACCCAGACCGACGACTTACTATTAAGCAAACCATGCTTTAGGGCGTACACGTTTTCTTTCTTGTGCAGCCATACTTGCAATCTTGTTAGTTCCATTTGCAGAATTGAAAAATGATTCATGTGTCTATGAACTCTGAGTGAGTGATTGCAGTAATGTTATGAAGTACAAATGATATAACTGTGGGTTTTCTGTTTCAACTAAGGAAAAAAATCGCAAAAGAATTTCACGCTTGTTCTTGGGTTCGAACGTTATTTTTGTTATGTATACAGATTTATTTATTATGCGTGATTTGACCTATTGAAATTTTACTTGAAGTTAATAATAATAATAATTGATACTTTATTGATCCCTATGGGGAAATTCTCTTTATGAATCTTCCAACTTGCTCTTTTGTAGGCAAGAGTAAGCCGGCCGCGAAGGGCAGCCACCTGTTGCTTTTATTGGTGAATTACCATAAGGTGTTATGACTGATTTTTGACTTTTAAAAATATGGCACAGTTTAGAGATACTCATTTGCCCCATCCATTGTCCAGCCATGCGCGTGGCCATCATAGGAGCAGGCGTCATTGGCCTGTCTGCTGCCCAGTCTCTCCTTGAGCGTTACCACTCGATGGGAACGTCGCTCACGGTTGAGGTGTACGCAGACCGCTTCACACCGCTCACCACCAGCGACGGTGCCGCGGGCCTGTGGCAGCCGTACCTACATGACAACGGCAACACCTTGGAAACGTGAGACTTTGCTGCTCAAGTAGTTTAGAATTAAAGTAATTAAAAAAAAAATCTTCTTGATGGGCAGTTTTGCTCAGTCTATGTGTGTCTACAAAATTTTGCTTCAATCAGTAAACGTCTCTGGGAAATTTTAGTAGAATGATTTAGTAGAATAAATTGGGGGGGGGGGGGGGGGAGGGTGTTTTTAGTGCATCCAACCACTTGCCTAGTTCCATCATTTTGATGCTTGCTAAAATGGTAGCATTTTGACATTTCACCTTTTCCTTTTTTTGCTTCCAGAAAGTGGAACAAGGAGACATTTGACTATCTGCTGGGCTTCCTCAGCTCTCCTGATTCCATCAGGATGGGAATATTTCTCCAGTCTGGCTATAACCTCTGCACTGAGCCCTGCCCGGTGAGGACCTGCAGTCCTCTGTGCAGCGGCTGAACATCAGATTACTCTCTCATTTGAAAGATAGGGAGCCTGGGGAATTAAGTTCTGCTCTTAATGCCTGCTGTCTCTGTAGGGCAGGGCTCTTCAAATCTGGACTTTGATTCCAAATCCAGGTGTTGTTTTTAGTTCTCCCAGGTAGTCAGTTTAATGATTACTGATTCTGATTGGCCAAAGAGGCTTCACACCTGGCTCAGGTAAAGAAAGTGCTCAGACTTCGAGGACGGTGATTTGAATTGTCCTGCCGTAGAGCATCTGCATATTACTGATGGTGTCACAAATGTAGTGTTTTAGTTTGGGATGTGTACTGGGAATAAATAAAGCAAATTCCAGGCTTGGGAGCGGAGAGACTCTGTCAAGTGGAATTACACAAGTCAAAAGAGTAACTATAATTTCCACAAGGATGAGTGGAGATTAAGCTGAGCTTCTCTTTTCACGCAGGACCCTTCATTTAAAGACATTGTCCTCGGTTTCCGGCAACTGACCAAGCGTGAGCTGGAGCTGTTTCCTGGATACAGGTGCTGAGCCTTTGTGGACACTTACACAGAATTCACATATTGATTTCTAAGAGGGACTATGAGTACTACAATGTCCCAAATCCACAGATAGTTCTTTGTTTTAACCAATGTCTCTTCTTCATTGCTTAATACTTCAGCTTTGGCTGGTTCAACACAGCTCTCATGATCGAGGGGAAGCACTATTTACCCTGGCTTACGAACTGGTAAGGCTTAGAAGTTGGTTAATATTGCAGTGCATATATGGTTGCATGTATATGGCCTTTTTTGCAGCATATATTATTGTATTAAACATTTTTGATTTCCAGAAAGTTTGGGATTTAATCCCTACCACATAACATTTGGTTTAGTTGAGCCAATAACCACTGTTATTCAACACCATTCAATTTTTAACTTTCCCTGAAGATTAAGCTAAACCTCAGATTTGAATCCAAGGTCCAGTTACTTTACAACCTAGTAACACAGGTTATAGTGATGCTGATTCAGCACCATGTTTACTTACAGGTTGGGGAGTAACTCCCTCTGGCTTTGGTTCATTTCTCACTTGTGCCAGATGTCATCTGGCATCATTTCCAAGTTGTAACAAACACAGAGCCATTTCATTTTGAAATAACAAATCTGCAGCAGTGAGCACTATTTTTTCTTCCAGGCTGAAGGAAAGAGGGGTCAGATTTTTTCACCGAAAAATTAATTCTTTCAAAGAGGTAAAAACAGAAATTCCTTATCTACAAATTATTGTGATTTACTTCTATGTCTTTGTTGAAAAGTAGACATTTTAATATTAGATCTTTCTCTGTTCTACTTGTTTCCCTCTATCTGTGGTGGACCAAAGAGTTCGATTTTCATAAGTAAGTAAAAATACAGATGCCACCTTAAAATTTAACTCAGGTAAAACTCATCCAGCAAAATCTTACTCGGTTTTTGAGTGTAGATTTGAATATAGCATCATAAGTTACAGTGCAGCACTATAAGGAAAACAGAGTTATAAGAGGATAATTGAAATATATTTTTATTTTATAAAATAGGATGATTGTAGGCAGGGGCATCAGAAATAGAGGAGTCGGGGCAAACACCCCCCCCCCCCATCGTAATTAAATCGGCCCACTGATCAATGGTTTTCCACAGACTTTAAAAAAAAAAAAAGATCATCCCCACTGCTCATCAGAACCACCCGCTGTTGTTCCTTTCTTACGTAAATAAAAAGCTCCAAAACGGTGAATATATTTGAGCACTTTTTCTGATGACCAGTCTGATGAAGGTCTAGCTGAGTTTGTCTCACTCTGCAGGTCTGCTAGATACATCTTCCATGCTCTCACTAGTCAGCCGAATGCAGGTTGTCATGACTGTGGGCAGCGGCCCTGTGTCCAGTCACTTATTTGCACTTTGTCATGTGGCGCATTATGACTCTTTTTTTATCTCTTTAATGGACTTAGATTAGAAAGTAATGAAATCGGTAATGCTTAAGTAAATGTACTTTAAAAAAACACAGTAAATTTACTCCTTTACTTTCCGCCCCTGCCCCCTACATTTCCTCTTTCATGTTTGCCACATCTCCTGTCCCTCCTGTTTCACATCTCATTGGTGCACAGCTAGCTGAATCTGGTGTGAATGTCATCATCAACTGCACTGGGGTTAGGGCAGGCGAGCTACAGCCCGACCCGGAGCTGATGCCAGGCCGAGGGCAAATAATAAAGGTAGGCGGTGTGAAGGTGTTTAGGGATGGTGTGGCGCTGCTAAGTGGCTACCAGGAGGACGACACATTGCCCATCATTATTTGCACTTTTTGTTCACCTAGGTGAATGCACCTTGGCTGAAGCATTTTATCCTCACACACGATTTTGCCAGAGGAGTTTATGAATCACCATACATCATACCAGGGTAAGACAAATCACTGTGCTATGGGCTATATACTCAGGAAAAAAAAAACCCTATTTCCACTCGTGCTCCAAAACATGGTGAATTTGTATTTCTAAATTTCCCATAGTGTGTCTCCTGTTAAGCAAGTTTGAGAGGCCTACAGATGTTCTGATCTTTATACCATTAGGAGTCACCTGGTAACTGTTGGTGGTGTTTTTCAACTGGGAAACTGGAGTGAGCAGAGCAATTCCAGCGATCACAAGAAGATATGGGATGAAGCGTGCATGTTGGAGCCAAGCCTAAAGGTCAGATCCCATTTATAACCATTTTCAGGGTAGGTAACAGGGCTGGGTGATATTTTTGTTTATGCAAAGAGTCTATATTTGCAGTGTTGTCCCTTCTTTTTCAAAACCTCTGCAATTCACCCTGCCAATTAATTTCTAGGCCAAATTCTGCATCCATTCCTGCATAATCAATGCTTGGAGTTTGTCAGAATTTGTGGGTTTTTGTTTGTTCACCCGCCTCTTGAGGATTGACCACAAGTTCTTAATGGTTTTAAGGTCTGGGGAGTTTCCTGACCATGAACCCAAATTGTTGATGTTTTGTTCCTGGAGCCACTTAGTTGTCACTGCTGCCTTTTGACACGGTGCTCCATCATGCTGGAAAAGGCATTGTTCATCACCAAACTGTTCTTGAATGGTTGGGAGAAGTTGCTCTCAGAGGATGCTTTGGTGCCACTTTTTATTCATGGCTGTGTTCTTGGGCAGAACTGTGAGGTTCTGCAGAACTGTGAGTGAGTCCACTCCCTTGGCTGAGAAGCAACCCCACACATGGATGGTCTCAGGATGCTTCATTATTGGCACGACACAGGACTGATGGTAGCGCTCACCTTTTCTTCTCCGGACAATGTTTTTTTCGGTTGCTCCAAACAATCTGAAAGGTGATTCATCAGAGAAGATGACTTTACCTCAGTCCTCAGCAGTCCAATCCCTGTACCTTTTGCAGAATGTTAGTCTGTCCCAGATGTTTCTCTTGGAGAGAAGTGGCTTCTTTGCTGCCCTTCCTGACACCAGGCCGTCCTCCAAAAGTCTTCACCTCACAGTGTGTGCAGATGCACTCACACCTGCCTGCTGCTTTTCCTGAGCAAGCTCTGCATGGGCGGTGCCCTGATCCCGCAGCTGAATCAATTTTAGGAGACGGTCCTGGCGCTTGCTGGACTTTCTTGGGCGCCCAGAAGCCTGTTTCACAACAATTGACCTCTCTGCTTGATCCAATAAATGGTTGACTTTAGGTGCAATCTTATCAGCGATATCCTGGCCTGTGAAGCCCTTTTTGTGCAAAGCAATGATGACTAAACATTTTTCCTTGCAGGAAACCATAATTAACAGAGGAGGAACAATGATTTCATGCACCACCCTCCTTTTAAAGCATCCAGTCTGCTATTCTAACTCAATCAGCATGACAGAATGATCTCCAGCCTTCTCCTCTTCAGCATTCTCACCTGTGTTAATGAGAGAATCACTGAAATTATGTCAGCAGGTCCTTTTGTGGCAGGGCTGAAATGCAGTGGAAAGTGTTTTTTTTTTGCGATTAAGTTCATTTTCATGGCAAAGAGGGACTTTGCAATGAATTGCAATTCATCTGATTGCTCTTCATAACATCCTGGAATATGCAAATTGACATCATAAGAACTGAGGCAGCAGACTTTGTGAAAATCAAGTTTTGTGTCATTCTCAAAACCTTTGGGCACGGCTGTGCATGGTCGATTGAGCTAGTGGATCATGCCACAGGCTACTGTTATGGTGATGCATGAATCATGAGAGAGAGAAGGGCTTCCTCAGATGGAACTCTGGGCAAAGAAAGCGACAGCTCAGCAGCCACAATTTAATTCATAGTCCAACACAGACTTGTGCTGTGTACTGTAAATTCTGCCAATTAAAACTGGAACTAGTGCAAACCTGTTTCACCACCTGAAGTGTTACCATCTCGCAGAATGGAAGTGCTTACAGTGATCAACACCAGCAACTCGTGTTTCCACTTCCCAGCTGAAGAAATAAGGGACAATGGAAGCATCACACCAACCCCCAGTCCTCAGTGATACAGTTTGGTGATACTGCGAAATATGGGACAAATTGCATCCTATATTAGTTCAAAATGAGAGACAGCGTTTTATTTTTTAGTATGGGATGATCCTATAAAAATACAGGGTAGGTAGCAACTCTACCAGCAGTGTCAAACCTATTCTTGGTAACAAACAGCAAGGCAGTCCAAGAAAAGCCCAGCAACACCTGTCTGTGTTTCTTAGTGTTACATCCTGTGATTATAAAAAAAAAGGACAATTTTGGGTGATTGATTTATTTAAATTAGATTTCCGGTTGCAGTTCATTCAAATTGCCTTTTTTATGCTCTGAATTTGTTTAACCCTATGATGCACGAGTGGTATGACCCTACACTTTTCCATAAGTGGGTCATTTTTGACCCACTTATAAAAATCAATGTGTTTTATGCCATTTTTGTCATTTTGGTTACGAATAATGAATTGTAACATAGTCTGTATTACATT
>JAODKF010000046.1:37721636-37732249 GCA_026779585.1 Mormyrus proboscirostris
CTTTTCATTACAAAGATATTGCAAAAAAACAACCTCACCGGGTCATTTTTGACCCACTTGTGCATCTTAGGGTTAAGGGGAGTCCTATGGGGATTTTAAGTAAAAATGGAAAGAAATCAGTAGTTTATCATGGAATTGATTTTGTCACTCAGCATGCCACGGTGGTGGAGCACTGGACAGGGCTGAGACCCACCCGTAAGACAGTACGGCTGGAGAGGGAGACCATGCAGTTCGGACCCCTGACCTGTGAGGTAAGCACCTTGGTCATGAGGCGATATGGTGCATCTCATGCCCTGTGTTTCCTGGGACAGACTCATCTTGAAACAGAGAGTAAGGGAAAGGTAGATATTGCCTCTTTTCCTTGCCCCCACATAAATACACCCACTGACTGGCTCTTGCTCTAGGTGATCCACAACTATGGCCATGGTGGCTACGGTCTCACCATCCACCGAGGATGTGCCCTGGAGGTGGCCAGGCTGTTCGGGGAGATCCTAGACCTGGGAGCCAGGAAAGCTCACTCCCGTCTTTAAGCCATTGTGGGCGACCGTCTGCCTGGGTTTAGGTTAGTATCAAGAGGGGAGGACTTGGCCTTAACCCCCTGCTAGCCCCCAGGTCCACAATCGTGCTTTAAGGTGACAGGGATCATCTTTTGGCAGGTCTGGTAACACTACTCCTATTATCATCATTATATAAACAGTGTTAAAATAATTATGAGATTGTGTTATTCAAGTACAAATAAGCTAAGTATTCCTAATTTAGTAGTTTCATAATTTAATACATATGTGTACAAATTTAAGGTGTAGTATGAGCTAAACTAAATTCACTAAATGTTTAGTATCTTTATAAAGATAATGTTAAGTAATAAAGATACAAATCAAACAATATATGAGTGTCAGTATCACTGAACAACTCGGATGTGTATAATTTCGATTTTAATTTGTGGCCTTACAGACTGGTTGTGTCCATGTTAGGTGATTAAAAACAGGCAGAATTTAAACAGGGCCTTAGCACATGTTCATTCTCTCCTTTTTCCCCTCTTTTTTAAAACAGAATTTATTGATGTATTTTTTACACATATACAGCCAGTGTAGTGCCAAGAATCAGTGTGCAGACAGTTAGTGTGGCACTGAATCGCAAAGGTCGGCATGAAGGAGGCAGCCTGTACAGAGTCTTCAGCCGTGTTTAACTTCTTATTCCCCCAAAAAATGCTCAATGAAATAAAACAAGTGAAGAAAAATGAGCCGCCCTGGGTTGGACGGCAGTGCACAGCTGGCTCTGGTGTATGATGTGAAGCTGAGCTGTAAAACAACACTGTGAGGGTGACAATTGTGGGGCATTAAAACAGCGCAATAAAGGCCAATAACCTTTGAAAAAAGGTGTTTCACATGGACTATGGCCGCCGTGCTTATCTAAAGCAACGCCCCTGAAAGTCTCAGTGTCATATCCGCGTTTTCAGTTAGCGAAGCAGCTTCAGTTCCTCTGGACAGGTCGCTTTCCGGCATTACACTAAAACTGCTCACGCTACACTTTGCACAGACACTGAGAAAATGGAGGCCCCTGATGGTGCTGATGACATCATCATGATGGTGATTGGCCAGAGAAGACCACTTTTTAAATATATATTTATGTATATACACTTTCCTTTAAAACTTTACCTGTTTTGATAGTTACTGGTTTCTAAAAGAAGCACATTTGATGCTATGTGCACCAGTTTGGACAGCTCTGGGACACCTCCCCCACCCCAGTACAGAATTAGCCTTTCCAGCTCCTCTGCTCAGGCACTCCCAAACTCAGCTACCCTTTTCGCCCTGGAGGCTCAGGAAACATTAGCAATGTTTGGGATTGGTCTCATCATGGCAGCAACAGCAGTGAAAGATTGAAAAGAAATATAAACTCAGGAGACTCTCACACACTGAGGATGATGTTACTCCTTGCCTTACTAGTACCTATGTACACGCTCAAACTGACACCAGCGGGGTATAGGGTTACGTCCCACAAACCTAACCTCACCCAGCTGCACCTGATCTTTAGCGTTACCCAGCTTCTGACAGTCCCTCCCCCCCCCCCCAGTCAGTCCTGGGATCCAGAGCTGGATCGTGGGATGCCCTCAGGGCTGTGGGCAGCTCGTCCCATCATCTCCTGGCCCCATTCCCGGTGACTGGATTCCTGGAGCCCTCGACCCGTGGTCTCGATGGGCAGGGCACAGGAGGCCACGGCGGATAGCAGGCAGCAGCAGCAGTACACAGAGAGTGTCAGATACACCGATGACTCCAGCATCACCTGGGGACGGGAGGGGAGGGGAGCGGGTGCGTAGTGTATGACTGAGGGCACTCGGCACATAGGGAAGACACACAATTTGCAGCTGAGCTCTAATGTGAATGCAAAACCCCATTTGCGTTTTTATCCGCGATAAAACTGATGAAGTGAACAGGTACTGAGTCAGCAACAATAAAGGAATGAATGAAATAAATAAGCAGCAACCTGTGCAACAAATGGAGTGATGAGAGCGCCAACCCTGGCCATTCCGCTGCTGGTTCCCAGCCCTAGTGCTCTGGTAGCAGTGGGGTACACCTGAATATAGAAGGGGATTGTGGGTAATGTGGTCCTGTACACAGTACATGTTAATAACAAACACTTCTTGAGGTATTCAGTGACTGTCAGTCCTATACATGCACATAACAAAACGGGGGAAAAAAGATGACAGGTGAAAGGTCGAGGAATCCAACCATTGGCAGCACAGCAAAGGACGCTGAGTTTATGCCTTACCAGACACGGCTAATCTTTAGCTGTGAATGCTTCTTGTCACATAGAACAAAGGCATGTGTGGCTGGCTGGCAGGGAAGGTTTATAATTAATATATACCCTACTTGGGTGATGTGTATGAGTGAATTGAAGTGCTTGGTGAGGGGAGACCTCACCTCTGGGGTGTAAACATAGGCTGCCTGAAATCCTCCAGCAATGAACGCTCTGGCGATGAATATCAAGACCATAAGGGACATCCTGAGGAGAGAAGTGAGCTGTTAGGTGTCGCACTGATACTCCAGCTTCGACAACTGCATGGCTGGCATTTTTGGTGGAGGATTAACTCACCGTCCCACGCAGGCGTACAGGGGTAGGATGCACAGGGAGAACACCAGGAAGCAGAGAGCCATGGTTTTCTTCCTCCCAAGCCGATCGATCGCCCACAGGGTTACCAGCAATCCTGTGGGAAGAGACAGGCCACTGAACACCCCCAAGGGCTTCCAGAGCACTGCCACTCACAAGGCACCCTGACAAACTCATTCACTCCCACGTCATGTGTATGTCTTCCCTACCTTTCTTAACTGCATTTAAATCATGAAAAACGCCTTGTGCAGACATCCCAAAAAGTGAATCCCCCCTTTAAAATCCCTTTACATATACAATAACTTCCAAAGTTTTTTGTTAGGGATTATTACTATAGGAGTAGCATTGTGGACTCACAACTCGAGGGTTAGAAGTTCAATACCTGACTATAGTACCAGTCAAAAGTTTGACACTCCTACCCACAGAAAGGTTTGTTTGTACTATTCTCTACATTTTATGGCACTGAAACTATAAAATAACATATGGAATTATGTACTGACCAAAAAAATTGTTGAGGGTGGGTACAGCTCTGTGGTTCCGGACTTGGAAGGATGTTGGTTCAAATCCCATAGTTGGCAGTGATCCCACCATTGGGTATTAGGTCATGGCCATGGACTGGCTGACCCTACATGGCCTCCTGAGCTGCTTTTCCAGCTGTCCTGGAGGTCCCCCATATATGCTTAGCACTCATTGACTGCTTTTCCTTCACTCTCTGGTCAAACTTCTCCAAAATGATTTCTGTTTAGATCAGGTGGCTGCGCTCATGGGATGCAACACTCACTCTAAGGCGTGTCCAAAGTTTTGACTGGTACTGTATCTGTATGGGACACATTTGTATATTCTGACTGTTCTGTGTAGATACTGTATTTATGCTTCCTCCCCTGCCTAGTGTCTGTTAGTGAATGTGGTTGCTGTAGGAGCCCATGGTTCCTCTAATAACTCCACACATATAATAACCTAACTGAGAAAGCAGCTCCAGAAAATGAATAAATAAATGATTAGCACAGCCATCTATAAAATGACCTTCAATGGCACTTCAAGTTTTTAGTCTTTTATGTTCTTGTGTATCTGTTACAATATTTAAAGCCAAGATAAGCCTCCTGTTTTGCAGTCACCTGGGAATTCAGACAGGGTGGTCCACAGCAGGTCCTTGTAGTCGTAGAATGTCAGGTACTTACACTCCAGACTACATCTGGGCTCCATCTTGGTACCCTTGGACACTGAGAAGACACACAAAATTCAGTGTTGCCTACAATAAATTGTTGCCGGACTTTTGATAAAAGGCTGTCAGACTTTAACCAGTGGAACAGAACCACCAATCAACTAGAACGTTCATCTTCCCTGTGGAACTTCCCCAGTAAGGTGCTGAGAACCATGTTTGTGGATAGGAACAGGAATGGGTAGAACAATGGACAGTCAGAAGAGTAATAGAAGAAGCAGGAACCTCCACAGGCATCTCCTGCTTGGAACAGTTCTGTGGTCAGCAGGACCAGGCCATAATATGAGAAGGCATTAGAGAACCTAGGAGAGAGAGACACAGTTCACTGATGACTCAGCAGTAAGAACAACTATGTTTGCATGCTATACTGTGGACTAATTAGCTCACTACAGAACCTATTAGTAATTAGTAATATGGCTTAATAATTATTAGTAATTAGTAATATGGCTTTCGTAATGACTTCTTCAAACCCTGCATTATTAATATTGTGTCTGTATGCTACAGAGGACATGCGCAGCTTTCCATCCAGTTCCCAGTGGTGCTCAGGTCAGGTGACCACTCTCTCACTCACCAGATAAACCATAGCAGGATGGTGGTCCAGCGGAAGTGTGGAGAGAAGAGGTCCTGGATCTTACCGCGGTCCTCCTGAGAACACAACAGTTGCACAGAGATTGGGATTTAACAGCATGATCACTACCAAGACCTCTTCAGTCTGCCATAAGAGTTCATACTGTGCTACGGCTGTCAGAGACAACAGTACCTCCTGCAGGAGTTTACTGTTGTTTTAATTACTGCTGTGTACGTACCACCTGATGCTAAGGCTAACAGCTCCGGGCTACTTGCACAATGCTATATGCAGTCAGCAGTACAAATATCCTGAGGTGGAACATGTAATACGGGGTGAATTTAACCACGCTGACTTAAAAGTAATACAGCCCAGATTCTATCAGCATGTAGACTGTGTTACTACAGTGAAAAACCATCACCCCGCCTAGGCCAGTCAGGCCATATATCCCTGGTCTTGTTACCGGTATACACCCCCTCAGGAAAAAGACTCCTCCCACAATAAAGACCATCAGAACATAACCTGAATGTGCGTCCTATCAGCTGCAAGATTGTTTTGAAAGAACACACTGGAACATTTTTGATACTCCGGATCTGTAGGAGAGCATGGTTACTGTATAGTCCAACGTCAAGCACTGTACAGATACTGTCACCATTGACAAACGCGTACGGGTGTGTGCTAATCAGAAGCCCTGGATGACAAGAGAGGTCAGGATCCTGTTGAAGGACAGAGACATGCCTTCAGGTCTGGTGATGAGGAACTGTACAGTGCAGCCAGCGCTAACCTGAGAAGAGGCATCAGACAGGCTAAAACTGCCTATAAAAAGAAAACTGAGGAGCACTTAAACAGCAGTAACCTGAGGCAGTGGCAGGAGGTCCAGCATATTACCAACTATAAACCCAGAGACACAGCTGTGGACGGGGATGTTTCACTGGCGGAGGAGCTAAACTGCTTCTTAGCTCGTTTTGAGTTGGAGTCACCAGACCGTGTCACACCCACTTGCCCATAGCAGCCACATCCTTACTGTGGAGAAGCAGGAAGTGAGGTACACGCTGAGAGCAGTAAACCCCAGAAAGGCAGCGGCACCCAATGGTGTCACTGGGAGAATGCTGAAGGACCAGATGGCAGGGGTCTTCACAAAGATCTTTAACCTGTCCTTAACCCAGTCTACCATCCCACCCTGCCTGAAGTCTTCAATCATCATCCCCGTCCCAAAAAATACCCCTATCAGCAACTTGAATGACTTCCGTCCAGTGGCTCTCACTCCAGTCATTATGAATTATATCAATAAACTGTTCAGAAGCTACATCATCAAAAGTTTTCCATCCACGTTCCACCCGCACCAGTTTGTGTACAGGAACAACAAGTCGACAGAGGACGCCATAGCCACAGCCCCCATATAACTCTGACCCATCTGTAGCAGAAGGGGAGCTATGCCAGACTTCTATTCATTGAATTCAACTCGACCTTCAACACAATCATCCCAAACAGACTGATAACCAAATTATACAACATCAGTATCTCACACTCCACCTGCCTCTGGATTAAAAACTGACTGTTCACATAGAGTCAAAGTAGGCTCTCGCCTCTCCTCTGCACTCAGCCTCCCTACAGGGATGTGTGCTGAGCCCTCTACTGGACACTCTCTATACCCATGACTGCATCTCCACCCACCCAAATAATGCCATCATTAAATTTGCATCTCAGTGGAAGATGAAACCGCATATAGGAACGAACTGGCAAGACTGTCAACATGGTGCAGCAAGAAGAACCTGACCCTCAACACCACAAACACTAAAGAAATCATCGTGGACTTCAGGAGAGACAGATCTGTCCGTCAGCCCATACACATCAATGGAGATTGTGTGGAGCCTTCAGGTTCCTGGGGCTGCATCTGGACGAGGATCTGACCTGGAAAACCAACACCACTGTGCTGATAAAGAAGGCACAGCAACGGCCCCACAGTCTGAGGATCCTCAAAAAGAACAACTTAGCCGAGAAGTTGCTGGTGTCCTTCCACAGGTGCATCATAGAAAGTGTGTTGACTTGCTGCATTCCCGTGTGGTTTGCCAGTTGCGTTGCAGGAGAAAAACATTGCGCTACAGAGGGTCATTCACTCAGCCCAGACAATCATCGGCTGTTCTCTCCCGTCCCTAGAGGAGCTCTACAGGCCCCGCTGCTACAGAAAAGCCAGCAGCATCCTGAAGGACACATCACACCCAGCACATCCCCTGTGTTATCTGCTGCCCTCAGGCAGGCGGTACAGAGCAATAACAGCTCATACAAACAGACTGAAAAACAGCACATATCCCAGGGCCTTCGCTGTTATAAACAACAAACTGAAATGAATGATCATCCACTCTCTTGCTGTACAAATCTGTTATTCTGTGCACTATTGCACCTCCACTGCAATGAATGTCAGAAGTATGTTGACACCTGCATTTACACACACACATGGACTTTAATCACATCCCATTCTTAATACATAGGTTTTCCATTCTTCCAGGATAGCATTTCTAAGGTCAGGTACTGATGTTGGACGAGAAGGCCTGGCTCGCAGTCTCCGCTCTAATTCATCTCAAAGGTGTTCTGTCGGGTTGAGGTCAGGGCTCTGTGCGGGCCAGTCAAGTTCCTCCACAACAGACTCATTCATCCATGTCCTTATGGACCTTGCTTTGTGCACTGGTGTGCAGTCATGTTGGAACAGGAAGAGGACATCCCCAAAGTGTTCCCACAAAGTTGGGAACATAAAATTGTCCAAAATAGCTTCCAATGCTGCAGCATTAAGAGTTCCTTTCACTGAAAGTAAGGGGCCAAGCCCAACACCTGAAAAACAACCCCACACCATAATCCCTCCTCCACCAAACTTTACACTTGGCACAATATAGTCAAGCAAGTACTGTTCTCCAGGCAACCAGCAAACCCAGACTCATCCATCAGATTGCCAGACAGTGAAGCCTGATTCATCACTCCAGAGAACACGTCTCCACTGCTCTAAAGTCAAGTGGCAGCATGCTTTACACCACTGCATCCGGTGCATTACATTGCACTGATGTAGGTGATGTAAGGCTTGGATGCAGCTGCTCAGCCATGGAAACCCATTCCATGAAGTTCTCTACATACTGTTCTTGAGCTAATCTGAAAGCCACACAAAGTATGAAGATCTGTAGCTATCTAGCCATAGACAGTTGATGACTTCTGCACACTTTGCGCCTCAGCATACTTTGTCCCTGCTCTGTGATTTTATGTGGCCTACCACTTTGTGGCTGTTGTTCCCAATTGCTTCCACTTTGTTTAATACCACTAACGGTTGATCATGGAATATTTAGTAGTGAGGAAATTTCACGTATGGAGTTAATGCACAGGAGGCATCCTATCACGGTACCACGCTTGAATTCACTCAATTCCTGAGAGCAACCCATTCTTTCACAAATGTTTGTAGGAGCAGTCTGCATGCCTACTGTAGATGATTTTATGCACCTGTGGCTATGAAAGTGATTGGAACACCTGAATTGAAGGATTTGGAGAGGTGTCCCAGTGCTTTTGACAATATAGTGTAAAAATGTACATTTATTTATTTTTACAGTACATTAAATTTAGCTTTTTTAGTTCACATTTTTATCTGCCATTTAAAATCCTCTTGGCTCCGGAGCATGCCAGTATCCTGTGGAGGTGTGCCGTGCTCTACCTGTCTGGCAACAACAAGCTTCCCCAGGGGCATGGGGGCACCGTTGTCCACGGCGATGCGCTTGAGCGTGGCCAGGGCCTTCTCCTGGCTGCCAGTCAGTACATCATAGCGGGCGCTCTCGGGTAGCCACTGGGACAAACGACACACACACATACACACAGGCTGAGTTAAAGAGCATGTCCCAACTTCACTGAGCTTCACTTTATGAGCATTAACCTGGATTAAAAAGCTGCAGATGAGATTAAGAAATCGCCAGTTCAGATCCCTACATATAATCCATTTTTTTGTACCAGAATCACATCAGATCAATCTGTTGTATTATCTAATCTGTATGCGTGATGCACCAGATCCTTCATCTGAGTTATTTGTCCTGAACTGAAGTCATCTTTCACTTTTAGGACTAAATAGGACACTCAGCCTTCATCCTTTAATGCACACATAATCTAAACAGATTTGATTGTTGTTTTCACTATCAGGAATTACTGACAGACATGGCTATGCAGTAACATGGAGTGAACAGGCAGTGTCACTGTTTCCCATTTGTGTAGTTTAAAACGCTTTTAGGATAGGATGGATGGATGGATGGATAGGATTAAAATGGTATTTAATGTGAATCTCATTAGAAAGTCATCATTAATGTATGCTTATGAATAACTAAAATGTGTGCAACTAGAAGGAGAAAAAAAGCTAACGGTGATGTATCGATATGAGCCACCAGCCATCGCTACAAGGTGGCACCTGCTCCCAGTCCATGTGGTACTTACGAAGCATAGGATGGCAAAGATGATGAGGGGCACCGTAGAGAGGGCAAGCAGCCAGCGCCAGCCGAGCGTGGGCATCACCAGGATAGCCAGCAGGACTTCAAACACCGTGCCTAGTGCCCAGAAAATCTGGGGTGGGGAGGGGTTGGTACAGTATCAAAGGTCAAAGATCACTAAGAAAATATAATCATGGTTGTTGCAACCCTCCCCCGCCTGAGGAATACCTCGATGAGCAGGATGCAGGTCGCTCTGGATCGCATGGGGAGGAACTCCGCATACAGTGTCACCCTGCAGGAAAGGGCGACACACATCCCACAATGCATCAGTACCAGATTGGGAGGCCGCCAGCCTGACACCCTGGCTGCCTCAGAAAGGCCACAGTCTGGCTCTACGCCAGAGCGATGCAGTGCAGTGCCGTCACGCGGGCCTCGCACTGGCCTGTCTGCCGTCCAAAACAACAGAATCTGCTGAGCTCGGTACTTTTTCTTGCTCCCGCGCACAAGGCACCGGAAAAATTAGCGTTTGGATCAGCAAGCAGGGTGACAAAATCATCTTCAAACTGGATGGTGTTTTTACAGTGTTAACTGTAATTAAAAGTATAGTAACTGTAGTCAGTTGAGTGAGTTATTAAAATTCCTTGCTGGGTAGTTCTTTCATACTCTCTGCAAGTTTATAGCCTGCTTATTGGAATGGACTGTCCATTTCTGAATTAATAAGATACAGTACCATGCAAAAGTTTAAGGCAGTCAAAAAAGTTTTTTAAAGCTATTCATCCGGGTAGTCAGTGTATACTTGCTCACAAAAAAAAACCATAATTTAGCATTAGAACAGACGTAAATTAACAGTAACACAATAAAAATAAAAATACACAGATCATCACCTACAGTAATTGCGCTTGGATTGTTGGAAGAAGTTGCTCTAGGAGGACGTTTTGATACCATACCCTATTCATGGCAGTGGTTTTGGGCAGAGCTGTGAGTGAGTCCACTCCCTTGGCTGAGAAGCAACCCCACACAAGGATGATCTCAGGATGCTTCACTGTTGGCACGGCACAGGATTCATGGTAGCGCTCACCTTTTCTTTTCTGGACAGTCGATTTTCCAGATGTATCAAACAGTTGGAAAGGGGCTTCATCAGGGAAAATAACTTTGCACCAGTCTTCTGCTGTGCGGTACTTGTAGTTCAGAAGACTGGTGCACAGTTATTTTCCCTGATGAAGCCCCCTTCTGAGACCTGTGTATCTGCCGGCATGACGGAGTGCCACGTCACAAGGCA